>UCOL01000716.1:0-53659 GCA_900474335.1 Ormyrus nitidulus
AAAAACACCAATCTGATCCTTTTTATGAACAATATTCCATTTATCCTTTGCATCATAAGAAAATAAATGATACTGATTTGTAGAACAGTTTTTTTGGAATTTAAAACTCGATATAGCTCTTATTCGGTGCAAACGATCCTTCTCAAATTTTAATCACACATTTAAAGTACATAAACGAAGCTGTGTGCAAAATTTCAGGACATTCTAAAGAAACCGAATTTTGTCCCATACTACCTTAAACATCATGTGTTTCACCTGCCAGCTGATCTCCATTTGTCTGCCTTTCTCTATTGACAATACGGGTGCTCTGTTTTACCGATGGTACGCCCAAGCAACTGACAGATCAAGTACAAGATGCTTAACCAGTGAATTAATATAGTATAATAAAGCTTTCAAAGTTTATGATAAGGTTGATTTACTAAAAAATTAGTATTTCATGACCGATTCAGCACCTGAAATATAAAAATCTACATTTGAATCCGACACAGAAGGACATCAGCTGACAGGTGAAACACATGATGTTCAACCAGACTTTGTGATGTATTCGAGCTAACAACTTGTGCATTAAAGTAGTTAAAGCTATCTTCACAAGAGAAAGATAATTAGAGACAGGCAGGATCTACAATTATTAGATAAGTATTAGTTTTCTTAATTATATAGCTTTCTTGTATATTTTTTGAAAAACATTTTTTTTTTAATCATTATTTAAAAAAAGAATTGATACTTTTTTATTAATTATACGTTGCAGAGCTACTGGAACCTGATACCAAGTAAATAATTTTAACGGCTGGCCTGTAATACACAGCTGTAAGAGTGAGTATTAAGAGTTAGCATTTAAGAGCTGTGTTTTATTGCCTTGAGGCACTACTGGTGTGCACTAAATAATAATTCAATATTTTCTATATTTCAAATCGATTAAGAATATAATAGTTTGATTTTAGAAGAAATCTTATTTACAAATGACGTAAAAGTGGTCCTTTTGATTTGTATTACAGGTTTACAGCTCGAGCTTCAGAACTTCTTGATGTTCTGAATTTTCCAGTGGACTCTCTCGACACATAGGCACATTTGAAAGATATTAGGAAAAAACTAGACCCTATGAAGTCGCTTTATCCTACTAGGAGCAGTAGAAGATCACTTTACGCAGTGGGACTTGCTAAAAACATACCTGTTGACATCCGCTACATAAGAGTTTATATTTTAAATAAATTTATAAGGTGATATTTGATATTTATTCTGTAATATATTGTATATTACAATGAATATAAAATCATTAAAATTAATAAACCAATGTATACTTAAAAAAATTAATTTTATTTTTTTTCTAAATAAAACATAGGTACATAGGCCTTCAGCTAAAAATGTAGGGCCTATGAGATTAAACTGAATGTACCGGTCTTCATATTTAGAGTGAAGGGAACATTCTGTGGAATTTCAGGAAGATTGGTGTTCCGGAGGTATGACACTCTCCTGGTAAGTTGCCAATGAAAACTTATCGAGTCGCAAATGGTGGTAACTCAACTTACGGACTCGGGGGGGGTACAGCTGGCCCACAGCAGGCCTATTAGGCCAATAATTGCGACACTCTTTCGCGATGCAGCCATCTTGAGGGAGCGATAGTGAAACTGTTCGCGATCGCTCCGACTGCTCGATAAGCTCCGACGCCGCTGCCTCATATCGCGATTGCGGCAGCCGATGAGAGTGAGTGCGTTTCTTGAAATATGACCGTAAATACAACAAAAAAATGAGTTTTCCGTGTCCAATAATTACGGGAGAAAAAATCGTTCGATTGATTTGAAATTTTTTTGGTGTTGAACCCTGATATCGCCTTAAAAACTGATTCAGGACCGTACCGCAACCATCCGGTTTTATTATGGCATGAACCGATTAACAATCCTTCATCCCTATAATTTTTTCATTATTGAACCATGTTTGTACAATTATTTGCACAAACATATTAAGGACTCAAATGAAAGGTTATTTTACTGACTTTAAAATCGCACTGCTTTTAATTCAGGGCCGCAGCCCCCATCTGGTTGGATTATGGCATTGACCGATTAACAATTTATTTTTTTGACAAATCAACGTCTATATAGTCAGGTCTGTGTTGAAAGCGCAAAATATCGCATAGTTTGCATAAATATAGAGACGATAAATTAGTTTGGAGGAAGCTACGTGCCAATGAATTGACAGTGGTTTCTATATCAATAATTGTCATGATATTCATGATTGATATAGTATTATACTTACGTATTTTGTACTATAATTTATAAAGTCTTTTTATTAAATGTATAGATTTCAGAAAATTTAAAATATTTAGATTTTTTTACATGCATTTTAAATAAATGATTCTAAACAAATGCAATAAATTAGTACAAATTTTACCAGCGCTTGGCTGCCCCAAGACTACAGTTTTGATTTGGTTTAAGCTAAATAAACTAACGTCAGTTGCGGGTTGAATTGCGGATACAATAGCGAGTCGTAAGTCAATTAATACATCTTAGGGGTCAAAATAATAAATAATTATTATATTAATATTCCACGGTTCGCTTTTTTATTTACGCGCACCCACTATAATGAATCCAGGTGCGTACGATATTTGTTTAAATATTAATATTTTTTGCGCTTAAAGTTAATTGATTGTAAAATTAAATAAGCGACCATAATTAGAGCAAATGAATAGTCTTATTAATTAAAGCCCCGAATCATTGATGTAGGTAACGATATTTACCGACAAAGGAGCGCTGTAATTTTACAACTTCTTTGTTAAAATTATCTCTGAAAGGCAAATGAGGCCAATTAAAAAAGTGGACAGACCTTTTGGACCATTTAGAAAAAAAACTAACTTAAACCAATTATTTATTTAATTTGGTGTGCCCAACTTCACGTCGGTAATGAAACCTTACTATTAACTGGTACACTCGTACGATACATCACACAAATACTTAATAGTTGTGGCCTAAGTAAAATAGAGTATTAGGCCTCGGAGTTATAGGCCAACCCTTCGGGGAAAAATATAGAAGAATAAGGAGCCGAATTAATTTTACGGTGTCGCTTCAATGCTGATCGAAAATAAACTCGTTGTTACTGAATCGCATCAATATTATCGTTCAAAGAAAATAATTAAGGCATCGACTGATTTTTCAATGAATTTATTGACCCTTTGCTAACGTCTTATACTTTCGCGGTAACAAAGTGCAGAAAAAAAAGATTGACAGAGAGCGGGATTCTTTTCTTATTGTTATCCAAAACAATCAAACAAACCCTATATATCGACGGACGTCTTTCTGGTTATCGGTCCGAGAGAGCGCCACCGGCTTACTCTCGCTCCGTGCTTCCATCTTTTACCGATAACTGTCTCGGTGGTGGAAAATAAGCGGCCTCGCGGACGATTACCAGCCACCTCGAATCGCCGCGAACGCGACGATCCTAACGAGGAGATCACCTCTTTCGCGTTGCGCTGAGACTTTCGTACCTCCTTCCTTTTTAAATCTCTCTCCGAAGAGGTAGCGATTGCAAAGAATTCTCATTTCTATCAGGATTCTATAATTCAAATGTGAAATATGTACATACCGATACAAAATCATTCAATTATTAATTATTTTCAAGTTTCTTATACAAATACAAATTTTGTTATGAAAGTCCGATTTGAAATTTCAATTTACCTTTTTAATGAAGAATTGACGAAATATTAAATTTAGTTATCTTCAGAGAATAGTCTAATTTAAACGTTTGCTTATCTACGCAATACTAATTAATTGCTGACATAATAATATTTTGGTCTTTTCTAAAAGAAATTCAGTTTCCACTTAAAACACATTTACTTTTCGGACGGTAGGTAAGCATAACAAAATATTATTTTCAAAAATAAAAGCATAATAAAAGCATCAAATAATATAATATTGCACATTTATCACACTTCTACCACTCATTCACACAGGTCTGTAAATTATGTACAAAGCGTTAGAACCAAGATAAGACAACATAAAAGCTCCGCTAGACTCAGAAACAGCCCATTCCCCCAAATTCTCACCACCCAAAAAAGTCCAAATTCATCGAGGCCGAGTGAAATTTTCAGCGCAGCGCCTCCCCTCGAGCGCACACCTCTCTCGCAATTCCGCCGCCGATCCGGCATTCAGACGCGGCGGGCTCGTCGACAAAGCCGACTCGCCGTCGTGCATCGGAGAGCAGCCGCCAGTGTCGCTATCGGGACCGGAGTTCAAAGGAGATAACGACCCACGCGCCGAGCGTCTCTCTTCCTTCCTCCCGCCGCCGATTACGCCGCGCTCTCGTACTTCCTGCACCTCTTCCCAGGATCAAGTATAACGCTTGCTGGAACGCTTTCTGAGGGCCTTTCACTGCTTGGGATCGTAACGCGTTGCGGCTTTATGATTGTGCGCGTTGGGGGATCATTATTTTGTTTTAAATGTTCGATGATTCTTCAATTTTTTACAAATGTTCAAGTGGAATATTTAACTTGCAAATACTTCATTATCATCGCATTCTATTCTTATGAAAATTTTGAATCTTAAGTGTACGATATCTTAAAGAATTAATCATCAATCTTGGAACAAATGCTTTTAATCAAAGAAACAGTCCTAACTTTTTATACCCCCGATTTTTTGAAATCCTAAAACAATCAAAGGGTATAAAAGAAATCCGCAAAATCTCTTGTCCGGCAGCTAAATATCGAGGAAACTATATAAAAAGCGAAATATTATTCTGGTCAAAGTTAGTCAAAGGTCGTGAATGGGGTATATTCGAGGAGAAAAAAAAGCGAGATATGAATGTGTGACGAGATTCTCCTCGTCACGCGCAGCTATTTCATTCAGATAAATTTATCGGAGATTTCAGGAAATCATCGGAAGAAAACAGCGCTAGACTCGTCGTATTCAAAATACAGCGCGTTTTTTCACATTTATTTATTTGAATCGCTTCAATTTTCAAAGTATATTACAATAAAAGCATTCAATTGACAACTGAAACTTGTACACATACATCGCTGACGTTCGATTGATTTTTTCGTAGAAAATAATTGAATAATACATCGCTTAATACACCTAATACTTTTTCATAAAACTGATTACATTTCGTATAATAACCTTAATAAAAAAAAAAAAAAAAACAGCAATTAATTTTCACCGCAAAACCAACGGCGAAACCCCTTTCAGCCGCACCGGCACAACATATCCACCAGCCTCCAAACTCTCCCTAAAATCATCGTACAAACAGCAGTAAGTATACCCAGCGAACTTGTTCGCAAAGTGTTTAAACTGCTCCGCGCACTTCTTATACTCCGCGCAGAGCAAGTACCCCCGCAGCTCGGAGTCCTCCAAGTACGGATTGTTCGCGGTGACGAACACGATCGCCTCCCTCTTCGCCTCGTTGTGCACCAGCTTGTAGAGCAGCCTCGGCGCGGGGACCTTCCCCCCGGCGGCGAGGAGGATCGGCTTATTTTCCAATTTGAGGACGCCGACGCCGCCCGTCCACACTGCGAGCTCGCCGTCGAGGCTCGCGGTGCGCCGCACGATGGCCTCGACGCTCTTCCAGTTGCCGTTGTTGACGCTCTGCCACATCGGCAGCGCGTTCGAGTACAGGAACGTGCTGTGCTGCTCCGCGGGGTAGAACTTGTCCGCGTTCGCTACCAGGTGGCCCTTCACGAAGTAGTTCGCGGCCTCGCCTGGAAAATCATGTTGGGTTACTCGAAAGAAATATGAATTTTTTGTCTTCGAGACTTACCGCTCTCGGGCAGATACTTGTCCACCAAAGTCTCGTTATTAAATATGCTCATAAACGTGCTCCTCTGCGCTCTCTTCGGGTAAACTTTGGTGGACAGCGCGATGCCCTTGAAAAAGTCGCCCTTCTTGAACTCCGGCAGGCTCTTGTCGGGCACCTTGATGTTCCCGAGGAAGCTCGGCACCGTCGAGTGGGACCAATAAGTCGTGGCCTCGCTCTCCGAGAAGCAGAGCTTGTACGTCCTCTGGAATACGTTCTCGGTCACCTGGAAGCCGACCTCCACCAGGGCGTTGCTCGCGCCGCAGTTGGCGGGATCGACGCTCCGCTTGGTGGCGATGCTCGGGGTGCTTTTCGAGCAGACCGCCTGGTCGAACTTGTAGTGGAGCTTGGCGCCGGGATCCGAGAAGGTCAGGCCCTTGAAGCACTCCGTGGCTCGGGGATTCGAGCTCGCGGAGGACTTTTTGAGGAGCAGCTCGCCGCCCGGGCAGTACAGCTGCCGATGAGAGGCGGAGGGGAAGGTCAGCTGGCTGGAGGTGGTGTTTGGGTAGATTATGGAGTACTGCGGGCCGAGGATCAGCGGAGAAGCGGATACGTAGTCCTTCTTTAGGTTGATCGTGCACTGAGAGTCTGTGGGGTAGCGGTTGTGAGGTTTTAGTGCGCTCGTTTTTCCTGTACGAGCTGTTTACTCTAGGAATACTGCTTGTATAATCATTGCACATTTTTCTGGAGACTTCGATTTATTATATTTATAATTATAAATTTATAAATATTCAAAATTATATATTACATATTTTAAATGAAGTTGAAATGCTATCAGTAATCTATTAATTAATTTATTAATGATTTTAGAATCTACCATTATTTTGTATTATTAACTGTTTAGAGGTCATAAAATCGACGTCCACAGAATATATAACTGACTACTCGTTAAATGTTCATTGTTATCTAACTACAGAATACTATCTACTAATAGAATTGCGTTAAAGTTTCCTATTCCTATAGCTGATTATTCTTGAAAAAATTAACCTCACTTTTTGATTAATATAATTTTTTATTGTAGAGAATTATTGCCCTTTTATTTTGAATGAACCAATAAAAATAACATTTTCTCACGATTAACGTAATTTTTTTTTTTTAAATAAAACCTATGTTTATAATGAAGTCTCAAATCTGTACACTGTATATCTTATGCGTACAGTACATTTGATCATACAACGTAGTATACACAATTTTCAGACGCTTTATCACAGTTAATTCTCACCAGCGGCTTAATTAACTTTCCCCCTTATCATCCCCGACCCAAATGTAAGCTTTTACAAAACGATTTACATAAACAATGGATCCGCAAACGAACAACACCCCACTACACTCGCATTCATTCAACCTCAAATCCGTAGCTTCTCCCAACCGATATATCCTCGTACAATGAAATCATTACGCAAATGGCCTCCCATTATCGATCCGAAACCGGCGATAAGGCCTCCCGACAAAAACTTATCGAGGCGCGCAAATGACGTAACTCGAAACTTACGGACTCGGGGTGCGCAGCAGCCCATCAGCAGGCCGATTAGCCCAATTACGACACTCCTCCGCGACGCGGCCATCTTGAGCGTCCGCGCGACAATGAAACGCACTCGCGATGATCGCTCCGACCGCTTGGATATATGCAAGCTCCGCCGCGGCTGTATTTCGCGCGCGATTGCAGCGGTCGTTTCCGGGAAAACGGTGCACTTTGAGGTCGGTTTTGGGGATGGCGCGAGGAGCCGCCGGTCGAGGTCGAAGGTCGATGCGAGCGATTACGGCGAGGGGGGAGTAATTGGGTGCTCTTCTTGAAAGAGACCGTAAATCTTTATTGGAGGTCGATGAAGAGGGAATTTGGTTTTTACTTCACTGTAGGTTTTCACTGGAAGAGAAATTCTTTTTTAGACATTTGGGTACCATTTAATCATATAAATGGACAAGGAAAAAAGGTATTTAAGGTATAATTGACCTCAAGGTCGAAAAACTTTAGAAAATTTGCATATCTTTCCTGTTGAATATGCAAACACCACAAGTGTTTCCTCCTGAGGATTTGGCTTAAAATAAACATTTCCTAACAAAAATTTAATAAACGCTTTTTTCAAAAAAGCTTACTTTAAAACCAGCAAAACAAATAATGCATCAAAAAGTCTGGATCCACTTCATAATTTGACATATAATAACACTAAATCTAGCATCTAATCCACCGCACCACCAAACCCCCAACAATTCCCACCCCAAAAAGTCCACCAACACGCTCATCCAACCCGATTCCGCGGAAACCAATTTTCGACTCGCGTCGCGCTCGGCGCGCGCTTCTTCTTCGGGAAATCGCGTCCTTTTACGGGCAACGGAATGTCCGCGGGGACTCGGGCTGAGCTCGAGCTCACGTTCTTTCTCGATGCGGCGCACTTGCGACCCGGCGATTATGTCGCGCGAATCGGCTTATCCGGAGTTTCTCGGGAAAGGCTCTTCTCTTCCCTTTTTTTTCGGGCAACGTTTTTTGCCGAGAGAGCTTTTTCTGTTGAGAGCCGCGAGGGGGTTGGCTGCGGTTGGTTTGTCTGATAGCGATGCAGGGTTTTGTGGACGCTATGCGAGGAGTGAAGGTTGTGCGTTGCTTTAACTTTGTATCGTTGAGATGTTAATTGAATTTTAAATGAAGTACTAAAGATGCTTCTGTAGAGACGGAGTCATTTTCGTTTTTCGTCGTCTTTTGACCTTGTTCAATCAATGTTGAAAGATAATTTTATAATTTTTCAAGTAATTTAATGGGCATAACTATTTTTTATATATTCCGACATGTTGACTAAATGTCCTTTTTTACAACCTCACCAACTCTTTCCACCAAATCCAATTCCCAAACAAATCCCCGACTCTCCACTCCCCGCGCCCTACTCCCGACCTAAAAAACAGAAAGCTCCGCTCGTCCCGAGCATCTCGCGAGCGGCGCATGACTCACTCCGCGAGCGAGTAACTCCGTCGGGTAAGCGGGTCTTTCACCCTGCCGAAGTGTATACCGCGGCAGTCCCGCAAGTCGACGGCGGCGGCGGCGGCGCGGCAGCCTCTCCGCTCCGCGTCTCGGCATTTCTGAGATTTAATCCCTCCCACTTGGAGAGCGCGCGCGACTCCCTCCGCGCCGCGGACAGAAATAGGAAGAGAGATAGGAGAAAAGGAGCCGTGGGTGAGGACGAGAGAGGGGAGACGTGCGAAGCGTTTCGGGAAATGCCGAGGAGCTTCGATATGTGTGCTGCGGGAAATTCGTTGTGGGAATCGACGATCTCTGGTAAGATCGAGGTGGATAGTTGAAGTGGGATTGGGAAATTGGTGGTTTGAGCAAGTATTTTTTGTAATTTGAACGAGTATTTATTAATTTATGAATTAAATAAGAATTTGGTAATTAATAAGCAATAACTTCATTAGTAATTGCAATTACAAACATTTTACTTGTCAATGCAGATTATTTTATAAAAATCAAACTCATTTAAAACAATATTAAAAAAAAGGTTTATTAATTTTAATCTAAATAGCTACAATGTTTATCTAAAAAAAAAATCATAAGCGATTTCTCTAAGTCTTAAACCAACGAAAAGCAGCTAATCAATCCCAAAACAGTCTCCTTTCTCAAAGGGCAATTATTCACGTGCGCAACGACCAAACAACAGCGCGAACCGCGGCCCTTTAACTCTTAGCAGTTCCGCCAAGCAAAGCCTCCCATAATAACGCCCGCGCCTAAAAATCCAGCTTCGCCCGAGAGAGCCTCGGAGCTCTCGACTCCACTCCCTCTCTCCCTCCTCTCTCTCTCTCTGTCCGCTCTCCGCGTCGCAGCAGCAGCAGCAGCGGCGACTCGGCTGCGGCGGCGGCGGCGGCGGCAGTGTGTGTGCGCCTCGTCGACTGGATGCTGGTCTGAAGCGGCGTCGCTGCGTTTTTTGTGCTTAGGGAGAGAGAGAGAGAGAGAGAGGCGACGCCAGTGCACGCTGTGTGGCTGCTCCTGCTCGGACTCGGTGCGCAGGTACAACGCCGCGGGCTGATGATACACGTCGCCCTCGATCGCGGAACAAGTGCTGTGACGGCTTTTTTTCTGTGCACGGGCCTTTTTTTCCCCGTTCGGCTGACGCCGCGAAAGTCGACCGGCGACGAGCTGTTGCTCCGCGCGGCGATCTCGATTTAGGTTCGCCGCGAGAGAGAGAGAGAGAGAGAGACCTTTGCCGAGGCGGGATTGAGTTCGTGCGAGGCTGCTGCGGGTTCGGTTGAGGTTCGCCCGGAGGTGAGAGTGACCGATTTTTTGACCTTTTTGGAAAGGCTCCGTTCCGCGGCGGTGGAGTATGTATTGTATTTTGGCAGGTTTCGTGGGCGACACTTGGATAAAGTAAGTTTCGGGATTGTTTGCTCAAGGAGATTGTTATAGTTTTGTGAAATTTTTGGGATTATCTTTTTGGTAAGGTATAAAGATTCAATATTAGAACTAAATTTTAAAAAACTATAAGTGGATTTTTGTATACTGTAAAAAAATGCTTTTCTTGGCACGAAAATCGGTCACCAACACACATTTTCTAAATTTTCTTCTGCCTATGGATTTCAAAATGAGTTTTTTAATTCGGAATATTTGGTCCAATAACTTGTCAAAAAACTTACTTTTAAAAATAGATAAAACAGATTTTAAAATAAAAATTCCCTCGAACCAAAAGAAATTATCCCATCGAAAAACAAAACCTCAATTCGCGCAAGAATCTCCTCTCCTTTTGAAAGCATTCCCGCACAACCGATCGCCCTTCCACATAATTACTCTCTCTCTCTCTCTCTCTTTCTCTCTTTCTCTCTCGCTAAACCTCCATTCAAAGCAGCCTCGACGGCTCATATCCTCTTACGGCCCGTTTAAAAACAAAGTTCGAGGAAGCAGCCCGCCGCGAGGAAACATCTGTGCCGCTGATTTTTCAGGTAGCGGACTGCTCCCTCCTACTCCTCCGAGAGAGTTATTTTCGAGCGCGGGAAAGCCACGTGCTGGAAAAGTGCCGTTCGAGCGCACGCATTGCCGCGGAGGAGAGGAGTGCAGTCGTCTCATTAGGGCCTCTTGCTTTCGAAACTTCTCGGGAGATCGGATTTTATTTGGGAATGGAGGAATGTTTTTGTATGCTCGAGAATATTGTCTGAATGGAGGAAGTTTTCGACAATTTTTCACTCCTCTTCCGACTCCAAGAAATTGTTAAAGACTACTCGTCACTCCGACAATCGCAAAAATGCATTTAAAGAAAGGCGTCAGGTTACGAGATGGGGAAGGACTGTGGACATTTATTTAATAAACCGCACGCTTCGTCCGTCCGTCGAAAGGATAAAATCACGTTTTCATAATAATTGCGCAATCTTTCAAGAAGGGAGTGCATAATAGTCTCGAGTGTATATCTTTATTGAAAGTTTGTGTACACATTCGCTGCAGATGTGCAAGCATACAATTCTGTTTGGACTTGACAAATGAATCATTGTTGCGGCGCTAAAGTTTCAACTTAAATATCATCAAAAGACGGTCGTAGATATAAAATTCAAATAAGTTCAGCATCGAAATGAGGTTTCGCTTGAAATCCAAATCGCGACGCAGATTCGTTTTATAAAATAAAACGTTCGAAAGAAATGTTTCACGGAAATTGTTTCGCGGAATATGGTGCGCTCTAAATATCTAATTACGCCTTTTGTCTGTCGCAGATAATGGAGTGGAGAGGCTGAGCGCACAAAAATTCAGCACCGAGGTAAACGCACAGGAAGAGCCTCAAGATGAAGCGGAAACTCGTAGGCCTCAACATATTCATCGGCATCTTGCTGTTTTATTTAACATGTACATTTTCATTTATCGAAAATTCAAGGGGATTACAAGATTAATCAAAAACGTTGCATTTCAAAGTTGATACGAACGAAAATGAGGATTCTATATAAAGCCGAGCAACCGATAACATCCCCGATCAATCTTAATTTTTAAATTGTCGTTGACTCTTAATTCCTTGATAACCCACTTTAAAATTTTAAAGAGATTATTGCAGAATCCATGCTCTTACAGTTGAAACTCAAGTCTTTTAATAAGTTAGCCACCGATTTAATCGCGCAAACGCGATACCTTACGTTCTTTCGCAATGAAATGCTATTAAATCCCAAAGCACACAAGCTTACATTAAAATTCCGCCTTCACAATCCGAAATACAAGAACAAATCAGTATAAAACAAGGCAGAAAAGCCACTTGCCGGCGGAATTTTGAAAATTCGAAAACCGCATTCCGCGTCGGCTAAAAAGAGACACACAGGCTCGAGCTAAAATTCGCAGCGTCGCGACTTTGTATCAATCCCGGATGAAATTACGCCGCGAAACAGAACACTCCGCAGAAAACTAAATAGCGAGTCGTCTCGGGCAATCGGCCCGGGAATGTCATAATGCATATGTTATATACCTCGGTGACTCCTTTTTTCCTGGAAAACAAAGGTAAGCCCGAAGAAACTTACGAGCTTTGCAAAATTTTTATAGAGCGCGGCGGTCGTACGTTATACTGAAATGCGGGAAAATTATACGGTCGGAGTAGATTGTAGTGTGACCGAGTGCTCGCGATAAGGGAAGCATGGTGTTATCTGTTAAAAAGCTCGTAATAGTTTCTTTGAAAATGTGCTCGTAGTTTAGAAGTAAAAATTAAATTAAATTTATTACAATTGTATGTTACGTGTTTCGTTAAAATTTGCTGAGAAGCTTTTCTGATAATATTATTACAAATTTTAAAAACTTGTAAATTTGAAATAAGTGTAAAATTAATGACATTACAGTTACTAAATAAAATTCAATTATTTCGCTTCATCCGCGTCAAATAAATACGAAATATACACGGAGAAAAATTTTCTAGTAAAAATTACATTAGTCCATTTTAAATTGATCACAGACTTTAAAAATCTAAAAAATTACCATAGTTTCTAGTAAATTTTACGAGGTCAATGATAAATTTTCATATTTAGATTTTTAAAGTCTGTGATCAAATTAAAATGTACTATTGTAATTTTTACTAGAAAATTTTTCTCCGTGTACAATTGAAAATTCCGATTTATAAAAAATCTCATTAAACTGAAGATTTTAATCTATTCTCGCTAATACTCGATCAATGAAAATCCAATCTCAATTCCTCGCCCTTCAAAATTCAATCATCACCCTCAGTCCGAAGTGTCTCCGACGCCGCCGGAACCGCCCTTCCTCAAAAGGCGTTCTCTCCATTCCGAATTCTCGGCTTGGCGCCGCGGCAGCTAAGTGGAGCAGCGGGTTTCGCTTCTGTAATTTCGGAGTTTTCGGGTCGAGAGGAAGGCGGGCTCGGGGTCGGTTGGGGTCAGCCGCGACGCTTCGTATCTAATCGGGCCGGATGAGAAAGACAGAGAGACGTGACTCTCTCGGCGACAAGACGAGAGAAAAAAGGGAGAAAAAAGCGACCGTACACCGGACTCGCTGAGAATTGTGCTCGGTTTGGGTAAAACTTACAGTTTACGGAGAGAGCCCTGCTGTTTTTTTTTAAATTGAGAAGTTTTAGTAAATTGAGGTTCAACATTCGAATTGGAATTCAATAATTTTAATTTTTGTATGATTTCTTTGTTCGACAGTATAAGTATCTTTATTGTTTGATGCTATAGCTTAGTAAATTAAATAATCTAAGGAATTATTAGATAAAGAATAAAAAATCTGAAATTCATTCATAAATATAACAAGCGGAAGTTGCACCTACATTGAGAGAAAAGTTTAGTAAAAATTACCATACTGCTCTGTCAAAACCAAAAAAGTTACCATACTTTATAGGAAAATTTACCAAACTATAGTAAAATTTCTTACAAAGTATAGTAATTTTTTGGGTTTTGACAGTCTGTGATGGTTTTACTAGACAGTATGGTAATTTTTACAAGATTATTTGTAATTTTTTCTATATTTCTTCTCTCAGTATACAAGTTTATCTAATAAGCTACATAAACCACTAAAAAGCAGCTTTCAAAATTCAGATCGACCCAAATCCCGAAAGCCACTCGTCTCCATCGATACTCGCTCCGCGCCTCAGCAGCCGAGCGAGCGATATTACATAGTCCCGAGTTTTTACTCGACCGAACGCCGTTCAAAGATATACCGCGCTCCGAAGATTCTCGTAAACATCCGCCAGTTCTGTCCCCCGCTGATAATCTGTCCCGACTACGGCGTGGAAGCGCGATAAGGCTTTTCTCCGAAAAATCGACGCTCTCTCTCTCTCTCTCCCTTCGGCCGCTCGCGTCGATCGTCGCCCGCGCCGTAATAACAGCGCGTCCTTTGATCGCCGGCGGAACGATGAATGAGATCGATGATGTCGGCCGCGTAGTGGATTCTCGTCGGGGTTCACTCGATTAGCTGAATTGAGAGGGCGATTATTCGGTTATGTAAATGCTCGGGCTTGGGTAATTGACGGAGATTCTACAGTGGGATGATGTGCTCTTTTAGAGCGAATTTCTTAATTATTTTTATACTGATATTCAGTGATTGTTGAGTAATTTGGCGTTTTTTTTTATTTTTTAGCAAGTTCCAATCCTGCAAGAGCAGCTCAGGATTATGATAGAAATCCACAAAGAGGTGAGATTTAAAATATTATTTTTGTTATTTTTTTTTTGCCGTCACTTAAATTTGATTTTTTTCAATTTTTGTATTAAACAAAAATTTTATAATACTTTTCAAAACACATTCTTCTCACAGTACATAATTTAAATTATTGTACACGGATATAAGAACAATATTATTTTCAATTATTTTCGAATTCTTTAAACTAACATAAAAGATATATAAAATATCTCCAAATGGAAACTCCAGTAAAGATAATGAAACAGTTTGTTCTAAGAATGTGAAGCCAAACTCGGATGTTGTAGGGCCAATAAACGTCCAAAGAGGGGACATTACGGGCACAGAGGGTCCAAACGTAAGATCTGACTGGTCGTGGCTCAATGTTCTGAGGCCCAAAGGTAGTCATAAAGACCCAAAGTGTAAAGCACACCGTTGCATCCATCATTTGCACAATAAACATTAATTCGAATAATCGCATGTGTGACGGTTCAGGTTGGGAATGAAAGATATATGGCACCTGCACTTACACTCCGGAGTTTGGTGCACTTAATAATGAACGACACAATCATTGGTAAAAATCTTGACGAGTTCTTAATACTTAAGCAACTGATTAACTTATCCTAAAAACTCGTAAGGTTTCTACTAAAACTAAAAACACAAACCTAAAAACCTAAACATTGACATTTATTGTGATGACCCCGTTAGTTTCGTACGCGAGACGAGTACACCCATGTGAGCAAGGTTCCTGCTACCCAGCGACGGGTAACCTGCTGATCGGACGTACGAAGAACCTGCATGCAAGCTCGACCTGTGGTCAACACGGCAAGGAGCGGTACTGCATCGTGTCCCACTTGAAAGACCGGAAGAAGTGCTTCTTCTGCGATGCCTCCAACCCTCGACTGCAGCACAACATCGAAAACATCGTCAGCACGTGAGTCTTCATACCTAAAACGACCCAACGCGCATTCAAAGATGGCCGCTTACACAGACTGCTTTTTTTGCGCATTGCAGGACGCCGCATAGGACGTGGTGGCAGGCGGAGAACGGCGTAGAGTTCGTGTCGATCCAGTTTGACTTCAACGCCGAGTTCCACTTCACCCATTTACTCATGCAGAGTCCGACGTTCAGACCCGCTGCGATGTTGATCGAACGATCCTACGACTTTGGCAAGACCTGGCAGGTTTACCGGTATTTTGCCTACGACTGCGCGAATTCGTTCCCCGGAGTGCCGACCCATCCGCCGCAAAACCTCACCGACGTCATTTGCGAGTCGAGATACTCCAGCGTCGAACCGTCTACCGATGGTGAGATCATATTCAGGTGAGTGACATGTGAATGTTCTTTTCGAACGGGTAGAAATAGTTTTGTGGAATTTACTTAATGTTTTAATAAGGAATTTGTCTTTAATGCAGCCCGCTGGAGGTTGTGAATAATACGTAAGCTTTTATAAAATTCAATTCTCCCGAATTCAGACTCCTATCTGTAGTAGTAGTTTTTTATTTTTCTGTAATATTTTTAAGTGTAGTTTCTGTTTTATTGTAAATATTTAGTAGCGCTTAAATATAGATTTAATTAGTTTCAAACTAAAATTATACTTTTATTCAACAGAGTACTTCCAAGCAATGTCCACATCGACAACCCCTACTCTAAAGAGGTGCAAAACCTCCTGAAAATAACAAACCTCCGAATCAATTTCACTCGTCTGCACACCTTGGGCGACGATCTTCTGGACAATCGCCACGAGATCCGCGAGAAGTACTTCTACGGTATCAAAGACATGGTTATCCGCGGTTCCTGCTCCTGCTACGGTCACGCTTCGCGCTGTCTGCCGCTGGAAGGCGAGGAGGACGAAGAGGAAATGGTGCACGGCAGGTGCGAGTGCACCCACAACACCACCGGCAGCAATTGCGAGAAGTGCGAGAGCTTCTACAACGATCTGCCCTGGAAGCCCGCCGTCGGCAAGCAGACCAACGCCTGCCGCAGGTGTAACTGCAACGAGCACGCGACTAGCTGCCACTTTGACGAAGCTGTGTACGAGAGGAGCGGAAGAGTCTCCGGCGGTGTTTGCGACGATTGCCAGCACAATACCAGGGGCCAGAACTGCGAGCTTTGCAAGCCGTTCTTCTACCATGATCCGTCCAGGGATATTACCGATCCGTACGCTTGTCAACGTAAGTTTCAATCACACTGGTTTGCAGGACAATAGTTTAATCGAGTTTAATCGGAATTGCAGCGTGTGATTGCGACCCACGAGGGTCGTTGGACGATGGCATCTGCGACTCCCGCACTGATCCTCTTAGCGGTGACGAGGCCGGACGTTGCCATTGCAAAACTAACGTGGAAGGTAGACGGTGTGACCGTTGCAAAAACGGATTTTGGAACTTCGTCTCCGACAATCCCGATGGCTGTCAAGGTAATTTCGTTAGTTTAATGTTTTATCTAGCCTTCTACATCATTTAACTTTAACAACCCTTTATTTTCAGCATGTACCTGTAACATCCTGGGTACAATCGATAACCAGGGCTGCAATATGGTGACGGGCGAGTGTACTTGCAAGCGCTACGTGACCGGACACAATTGCGATCAGTGCTTGCCAGAATACTGGGGCTTGTCAGAAGAGCACGAGGGCTGCAAGCCTTGCGACTGCGACCTTGGCGGTTCCTACAACAATAGCTGCAACGTCGAGACAGGACAGTGCTACTGTCGGCCCTATGTAACTGGTAGATCCTGCAGTCATTCTGAACAGAGCTACTACACCGGAGCCATCGACTTGACGTATGAGGCCGAAAATGCGAGGGGAGCCGTAAGTCCAGAATTTATCTGTTAATCTGGATGTTTAACTATGAGTATGATCTTCTAAAGGTACAATTATTTTATAGAATTGTCAACTTGTGATCCGCGAACCGTACAGGGATGGACGCAACAGCACCTGGACTGGCATTGGCTTCCAGCAGGTTAACGAAGGATCAGTCTTGAACTTCACAGTAGATAACATCCATCGATCAATGTGGTACGACATCGACGTGCTTTACGAGTCAAGATTACCTGGTGTATGGGAAAATGTGCAGCTCATCATCGAACGCGATGGCCCAGTAGATCCCTACGGTCCTTGTGCGGCCGATTGGAGACCCGAGATGGACCGTTTGTGGGTCCAATTGCCACCGAATCAGAGGAGTGCTACGGCTGTGCCACCCGGCTGCCTCGAGTCCGGAAAGACTTACACGGTTATACTCGAGGTCAGGAGGTACGGACCTCAAGACTCACCTACGGCATCTATCCTCATCGATGCGGTAAGTACTGATCGTTGGAAAACATTTTTTTTCGTAGAAAACTGATTTTCATGGTTTTCATATCGGTTTCAGATAAGAATAAGCCCCAGAATGGACTCGATTCCCTTCTTCAATGGACCTATAGGAGAGATTCGAAAGCACGAGTACGAACGGTTCCGTTGCCGAGAGTTTACAAACAACGTCAACGACTATTACAGCACATACGAGAATCGAACTGACATCTGCACCAAGTACAAAAACAGCATCGGTCTCTACATCCACGAGGGAGCATACCGTAATAAACTTGTCATTGTTAAAAGAACCTTCTCTGGTCAAACAGATTGTGCTGTAATCCTTAAATATTTCAGCTTGTGAATGTAATCCAACGGGATCCTACAGTTTGATCTGCAAGGATTACGGTGGCAGCTGTCAGTGCAAACCAAACGTGGTCGGACGCCGCTGCGATCGTTGCGCTCCAGGAACTTACGGTTTCGGACCGGAGGGTTGCATTCCTTGCGATTGCGACGGTACCGGAGCTCTGGACAATTTCTGTGACGTCGATACGGGCAGATGCAAGTGCCGACCGAACACTTACGGACGTACGTGCGGCGAGTGCGAGCCCGGCTTCTGGAACTTCCCTCACTGCCGCCGTTGCGAGTGTCACGGTCACGCTGACAAGTGTGACTCCAGGACTGGAGCCTGTATCGACTGTAGGGACTCGACCACTGGACACAACTGCGAGAGGTGTATCGAAGCTTTCTACGGAGATCCTAGGATTGGAATTGACATTCCTTGCAGAGCTTGTCCTTGTCCAGGTAAACATTAATGTACTTTTTAAAATACATTTGTTATCTTAGTAAGATTTAGACATTTAACGTGAGTTCTAAAACCAAAACAATATGTAATCATCGAAAATCACTTTCAGGAACCTTGGAAAGTGGCCACGCTTATGCAGACAGCTGCTCTTTGGATCCATTCACTCAGGACGTCATATGTGAGTGTTACCAAGGCTATTCAGGTCCTCGCTGCGAGACTTGCGCCGAGAATTTCTACGGCAACCCCGAGGTTCCCGGCGGCAAGTGCCAACCTTGCGAGTGCAACAACAACATCGACCCCAACCGTCCCGGTAACTGTGATCCTCAGACCGGTAGGTGCCTGCAGTGCCTCCACAATACCGACGGCGCCAACTGCCAGATTTGCAGACCCGATTACTACGGCAATGCCCTTCTGCAAAATTGCCAAGCCTGTGAGTGCAACATCCTTGGCACTGACGCCAGGGCTGGATCCTGCGACCACCGCACTGGTCAGTGTCCCTGCCTTCCTCACGTCATCGGACAGCTTTGCGACACTTGCGAGAAGAACCACTGGAGAATCGCTAGTGGTGAAGGATGCGATCCTTGCGATTGCGACGTTGTCGGCAGTGTTTCTGAAAGGTTTGCAGTCCTTTTCTTTTACAATTTTAACTAGATGATAAATTCAACTAACTTTAATTCTCTTGCAGCTGTAACCCGTACGACGGCATGTGCGAGTGTAAACCAGGTTTCGGCGGTAGAAGATGTAACGAGTGCCAGGCTGACTACTGGGGTAATCCCAACGTTGAATGTCGCCCCTGCGACTGTGACGTCATTGGCTCCGCCAGCACTCAGTGCGACCGAGAAACGGGAGGTTGTAAGTGTCACGAAGGTATTGGTGGTGAGAAGTGCGATCAGTGCGACCGCAGTTACATCGGTATCGCGCCTAGCTGCTCGCCTTGTGGCGAGTGTTTCGACAATTGGGACAACATTCTTGATGGTCTTAGAAATAAGACGCTGTACGTTATCGACGAGGCTTCCAACATCCAGAAGGTGGGAACGACTGGTATTTACAGTCAGGAGTTTGATGACATTGACGGTGCAATCGATCAGGTATCGTAAACTTAACTAATTACTCTTTTTTGTCCCTTTTACTTACAATTTATTTACAACTATTCAAATCTTTCCAGATCAAATCCATGATCGACAGCTCGTCAGTCAAAAATCAAGATCTTGAAGATCTCAACCACATGGCCTCGAGCTTAGACAAGGACATCGACTCGTACTCTAACATTTTACAAGATCTGAACAATCAACTCGAAAACGTGACTCAAAGAGTGACCCTCGCCGACGCTGGTCTTAAACACCTGAAGAACCGCACGGACGTTCTGCACGAGGGAGCTGCGGATCTACGCGAGAACGCCAACCGGCTTCAGGAGGCGAACGTGCAGGGAGCCCTGAACGTGACGCAACAAATGGCGGACCAGTCGAGACGGGCTGAGAAGACGGTGGCGGAAACCAATAGCATCCTAATGGACGCCGATCGCTATAAAAAGAATACGGAGAACTTGCTGGCTAAGAATCGCGACAGCGTCACGGAGAACAGCCAGAGGAACGAGGAATCGTTGCAGCGATTGAACGAGAAACTGGAATCTTTGAAGGGCGGAATACCAGCTTTGAATCTGGACATGTGCGGTAAGAACACGTCGGATTGTAGCGACGTTTGCGGTGGCGCTGGTTGTGGATTCTGCGGTGGTCTGTCTTGTGATGCCGGGGCTTTGACCAAGGCTAGTCAAGCTTTAGACGTGGCTAAGGAACAATCTGCCAAGATCAAGAACCGCAAGGATGAAGCTGAACAATTGCTTCGAAATGTAAGTATAACGAAAATAAATGAATTGATCTTTAGTATAAAAGACGTACTTACTATGACATACTTTCTTTGCAGATGGTACGAATGAAGGACAATGCAGCGGATGCTCGAGGCAACGCCCAGGAAGCCTTCGACTTGGCATCGACAGCTCGCAACCAATCTGACAAACTCATCAAGGACATCTCGGACGTGAATAAGAAGATCTGGGATCTTCTGAACGCCGAACAGCCCACTCCAGCCGAGGTACGAGATCTGGCCAAGGAGGTTCTGAGCAAGAACATCACCCTCACTCCAGACGAGATCAAGGGACTAGCCGACGAGATCGAGAAGATCGTGGGCTCGCTCAGCGACCCAGAAAAGATCTTGAACGAGACGTCCAACGATCGGAACCTGGCCAATGATCTGAGAAATCGGGCGAATTACACGAAGACCATCGCTCAGGAAAAGGAAGTACTCGCCGGCAAAGTTTTGGACTTGCTGAGAGAAACGCAGGAGTCACAGAATAAAGCTAAAGAAGCTATAGACAAAGCTGAGGCAGACATCCGACTGTCCCAGACTGATCTTGATGACATCTCGATGATCACGAAAGAGGCCAAAAAGAAGGCCGACGACACCACGAACTCTGTCAACGACCTGGGTGAGTTTTCTTTCTTCGCAGCTTCATTCGGTTCTCAATATTTGTTCCCTTAAATCATTCTCGATAATAACCTTCCAGAAAAACGGCTGATGCAACTGCAAACGGAGTCGGTGAAGAACGACTTTGTAATCAAGCAGGAGATCCAGCAACAAGCAAAGAGCACCGCCGAGGAAGTGAAACGACTGGTGGCCAACAAGGACCAACTCAGCAGGGAATACAACGAGGTCGGTGACCTCCTCGACCAGCGAGCCAACAAGAGCAAGAACAACATCGTCAGGGCCAAGGAGCTCCTGCGAAGGGCGTCCGAGCTGACGGCCGACACGCAGAGCAAGTTCAAGGACCTCGAGGGCATGGACAGCGTCTACAAGGACAACGACAAGACGCTACGCGAGCTCATGAGCGAGGTCGACGCGCTGAACAAGGAGATGGACATGCAGCTCGCCGAGTTCGAGGCCAAGTCCCAGGGGTACAGGCAGTGCCAGTCGTAATTCGGCGCGCGGCGGACTTGTTTTCTTGAGGTTACCTGGTGGAAACGGGGATGTTTTGTTTGAAACCAAAGATACGTGGCACACAGGATTTAGGGGGGTGTTCTAAGTACTTACGGGGTTATTTCTACTGAAATTGTATCCGATGAAAAGTAACTTGTTTTTTTTTTTGGGGGGGGGCAGTAGAGAAAATTTTTGTTTTCCACCAGGTAGTGTTCCTGAGTTAGTGTGGATCTGCACTGATCTTTTTCAATTTACTATTCCGAATCGAAACCAGTCGCGAGTTCTGCTGATTCGGTGCAGTCGCTCTTCCGGTACTTACTTGTAAAATAATTTGACTTCTTGACGGAAGTTTTTTCTTAATCTCCATGCATTTTTCTCGCGTTTCTTTTTTATACTTTTTTATATATACAGTTTTTAGAGTCATCAAGTTCGATAATTAAAGTGACATATCAATGCGAAAGTTCGAAGGGAAAATTGAATAAAGCTGAAGATTCGTTATTCTTTCTCGGCGATTCTTCTATACAAGTGCCATAAAATGACGGAGAAAATTTATATTCTAATGACGGAATCGCAAAAACAGAGGCAAAAAGAACAATAACACTTCTAGCATACGAGGCTGTAAATATACGGTTAAAAGCAATCTCGTGTTTTTTTTTATATCCTCATCGAATTCAATACAATTTTTTAGTGGTAATAAAGTAGATTTATAAAGTACGAGTTTAAAGAAATGAAAATGCGTTTAAATATTAGATATATTATACATAATGAAAAATCAAATTATAAAGCTTGAATTCAAGAATAATTAGTTTTTACGCTGTTTGAAGATTAACATAAATTAGATTTTATAGCTCTTTATATCAGGACCAAAGTTTTATATAACACACCGTAGCGAAGGTTTATATACATATCCGCAAGACTTTGACGGTAAAAAAACTAAAAGAGCAAAAAAGAAATTTACTTCGATCGTGTCTTCGACCTTTAGGAATTAAGGGATGAAAAGTTGCAATAATATTGTAATATGCTTAAACCAAAAGTTTTAAATTTTTATCTATTTAATACTTTGTTATACGAATGTATGCTTAATAAGAATATATTGTATAGGAAATATATAAAATAAATTAGTTAATAAAAACTGTATGTTAACGAGTAATTTTATTTTAACTTTATAACCTTCCTTGTCAGTTTTTGTTTGAAAAGCTTCCACAGTTATTCTTTTGAGTCTTTTTTTTTTAAATAAAGCAGGTAATCCAGCATAAGTAAATAAAATCTTAATTTTTAATTTTATCTAAAAGTTTAAAATTGAAATTCTTTCAATTCAAATATTCTTCAAACTCTTGAAACACAATCCAGCCCCTTTACATTAACTTTTCCCACAAAAATATATGTATATGCATATTTCTCTCTCCAAAACCGCCTCCTCCCAGCGTCCCAATCGTCTCCTATCTCCGCAAGCGATACTTGCAGACGCAGTGCATTCAGTCCTTATCGTCCTCCCTTCAGAGAAGAAGCCTCGCCTCGGTCTCACAAAAGACGCGCCGTCATCGGACGCTTACGGAGGGACAGATAAACAGGCGATATCTCTCCTCGGCGCATGTGCCGAGCACCTGCAGCCCTTCTCCGCGCTCCGCCGACTTGTTTGTTTGCCGAAGGAAACGGGAGTTAATGCGTTTTGGGGCGAAGCCCAAGGCGATAATATAATTTGAGCTCGGATTCGGTCGCCTCGTTTTTAAGGGTGCCTCCGCGTTTGCTTCGTTTTGGGACGCTTAGCGTTTGGGAGGGGAATGTATTTTGAAAGTTGGACTGGGCGAACTCGGGCTTTAAATAAGTGTTAGGTGTATTTTGGAGATTGGGAAGTTTCTCTCTGTCCTTTAATTTTCTGTTGTATCATTGAGCTACCATTTATGAAAATGAAGAGATACAGATGTAGAGATTTAAAATTAAAAATAAGTGATTTGTTGCAATTTTTAATTAAATAGATTCTTATGGCAAATTTTGATTATGCTTTTTCTTACTAAATTTTTGTCTATACTTTCTTCTACATTTTTATATTTTATAAAGAAGAGAGCTGCCTATAATTTTATGATGTGAAAAAATGCTAAATAATTTACCATTTTATTTACCATTTAAAATTAATTATTTTATATTATATTCGTTTTTTTCATTTATTTTATCATAATTGCAGCTAATTATTGTTTACTTTTAATCAGTTTTCGATTCTCTTTTATTTTATACTTAAATTCTTGTAGATAAGCTATTAAACTGACTATTTTATACTTCTAATAGTAGACCCATAATCAAATTTAGTTAATCTTCTACCATACTCAAACTTTCAGGCGAACTAAAAGAACCTTAAATAAAAACGAAACTGCATACAGAAAAACTCCAAAAACCAACGTACCAATCCTCAAAACAAAAGCGTATTCACACGCCGCGCTCTATTCCTTTTTTTTCCAAGCAACTGCATCCGCGCCAAACGCTCTCGCTATCAAACCGCAATCACGTCACAGCCTCCCTCCGCCCCTCGACACCTCCGACTGTCGTCGCATTCGCTAAAAAGAATAAAAAAAAAACGTTACTCACCGCTCACAATGACCCGGAAGTCGCGATTTTTCGCGAGCATCGAGGGCACACCGATCACAAAAGCGTCGCGCGCTCTTTTCCCATCGGCGAGCGGGTCCCTTAACTCGGAACTGCGAGGGCCGCCCGCCGAGAGACGCATAATGCCGAGCTCTGTGCGCGCACAATGACGGCATTCACGGGAGCAGTGGCTGTCAGCCGTTCGACTGCCGAGTTTTTTTCTCCGAGTTTGGATGTGTTTAGGTGGCGGGTTTGGGAGAGAGTTGGCAGGGCGGCTTTTGTTTTGGGGAATTAGGAGTTTTCGGGGCGATGGATGATGGGTTTCTAATTTCTTTTCGTTCAGCTTTTTATGCTTGGGTTGAATGGGTAGATGTCAGTTTATTTTTGAAAGAACAAAAAATCATATCATGTGATTATAAATTAAGCTTGGGCTCAATTAGAGGATAGAAAATTTAAAAAAAAAAGCATAAAAATGATAAAGTTGTTTAATTTTTAATACTAAAAGTTCATAATCTGCAAGATAGCTAAAATTTAAATGTTATTTAGAAAATTTATCAAGTTTTAAATTGGGTTAATTCGATGGATGATATAAATGGAATGTAAAAAAATCTTGAGGCGATACTTCTTCGTTTGACGGTATTTTTATCTGAGATTTCATAAAACTTTTTTGGTAATAAACTTTTTTTTAATCGGTATCTGAAATAAAATTGTGAGTAATATCTTCGGTTTATTTACCCTGTCTTTAAAGTGATCTCTAGAATTAAGCAACATTTTCATTTATTACTAATTTGAACGTCTTGCAATTGTTTTGTTCTTAATTTTCCGCCTATTTTCAAACTCGTTTATTTTCAATAAAACACCATTGAAACTCGCATTAAAAAAAGGCTACGAAAACAAACGTCCCTTCATCGACGTACAGTTGAGAGACGCTGCGGGAGTTAGACCTTTATATTTACAGCTGCGACATTAGTCCGTGAAATTTGTATACGAATTGGTATAGAACGCCGTAATAAATTACCGACGCTCAAACGCAGCTAAATGCCCATCCACATGTTAAAAAGGCGCGCATCCCCGCATTCCTTTTATCGACCCGCGTAACAATGAAAATTTCCATGGAAACCCGTCCTCTGAATTTCTTTCGAATTCGTTCGCGATGCTCGCCACTTTTACGTAAGCTAATACGATTCACTTTAAAGTAACGCAAGCATCAGAATAATTGAATTTGTTTCAAAAGGAGTAGATATCTATAAACCAGTTAAAAACTGTGCAAACTGACGATTAAACCAGCAGACGTCGAATTCCTTTAAAAATCAAGAAGAATACATTTTTCCCGAAAAAAAGCCCCGAAAACTCAACCCACCGAATCATTCCTCAAACCATTTTCCCCGTAGAACACTCCATCGCGCGTCAGAAATCGGCCTGAAAGCGCGTAAACCGCGTCGACCGCGACCGGAACTCTCTCACAAAGCGCGGATTTATAAATATAACACGGGGCCGTTATCGCGGCCGGCAAACTGCCGCGCGCTCGGTGTGTATACGCGTTACTCGCGGCTACATTATCGCGAAGAAAAGGCGCGACTCGTTTTGTGTGCGCCGGAGAGCGATAAGGGCCGACGCCGCGCGCCTTTTTCTGCGACCGATGTTCGATTGAGAGGCGGTTTTGGAGGGAGGAAGGGAGTTGGTGCTTCTTTTTTTGTTGAGGATGACGTTTTTGTGGTGGGAGAGTGCCGCGGGGAAGCAGCCAGGTGTATAAAGAAAATTGGTTAATTTAGCAATAACTATTTAGAAAGAGAAATATTATTTGATTTTACTTTTTGTAGAAATATGAAGCTTATAACGCTGCGGTTTTAATTGGCGTGTTTTTTCGGAGAATTATCGCTAGTTGAGGTTGTCCACGCACGTAATACATGTCCTTCTTTCTACTTTTCCTCCTTCTCGGCTTTTTTTAGGCTCTTCGTTAATAACACACTTCCGGGGAGTCTTCAACGCGGAGAATTAATCTGCCTTCATTATAAAAACGAGACCCGCGAGCACACCGCTCGAAAAAAATATAATCCACACCCATATAAGAAACTGCGCAGTTTCGCTCGCGAAGCCTCGCCGAACGAATCAGCAGCTATACGCCACGATCTCGAGTTTTAAAAAGCCGTGGATTCACGGATAAGTGGCTCCACTCAACGAAATCGAATAATGGGTCAGAAAGTCAAGCGGCGCGGTGACGCATTAATTGAACCTTTCGTGCGCTAAGAAGAGGAGCCCGTCCATCTCTCTCTCTCGGCTCTCGTCGCGTCCAGGGAAACTTTTCGAGGCGGAAGCGGCTAATTTTCTTGTACTAATATATGTCAATTTAAATTGTAAATTGGGAGTTTTCAATTCCCAACCCGCCATCTGGGTGGTGTTTGCCCCACGGCCAATTTTCTATCCCCCTCGGGGGCTCTCCCTTATTGGGAATGGGCGACGACTTTTGGATTAAGCTGTCCTTTTTGTAAATTCGCGCGAGGAAATCTGGAGGGTAATTGGGGCTTTTGACACGTGTCGATGGAGGTGTTTGTATTGTATTGGGGGTTGGGCAGCTGATCGAAGGCTGGGTTATTCAGGGTGATTTATTGGCTTTTGTAAATTGCTATTTAATTGGTCACGCGATCGTAAATTTTTTTCTGCCGTGACTTACAGAGAAATAGCGGCGTGTTTTTGTAAAGTTAACTATTAATTTAATTATTTGTTTGTAATTTCTTGGTCGGCTGTCATTAGTACCAAAAAGAAATTAAAAAAAATTTGAGATAAAATAGTTTTCTAAATTTGTTATAATAATTATTTGTAAGACACAGAAAATATTTTGTAAAAATTACCCAATATTAAAACATCTGCAACTCATTTTAACCGATCTTGAAACTGTTATCGGCAATGACTCACATATATACATATAACTTCCTCATAAAAATATAGAAAAAATAATTTCGAACCAATTATCTAAGGAGCTAAATAAAACAAATCAATTGTTGAAACGCCCAACAATGTAATAAAAGAAAGCAGTGCACAATTAGCAATCCATCTTTATTGCGCACAGCTCGCTGAAAGTTGTCAAAATGGGTAATCCTCCCTTGCATCGTCCCCCCTCGGTAACAGGACATGACTCACGAGGAGCCTGTATCGATTGGTCCTTTTCAATACAAACTTGCTCCGAGAGCGAGAGATGACGCGTCGTCCTCGGACCGCTTTTAAAGACTGCACGAATGGGATTCGTAGAAAACTGACTCGCTTCGTGTCTTCTCCGGCACTGTTTAAGCTGCGCTCGTCGACTGTTTCGGTGGCAAAAGCTGATTTGTCACTCGTCGAAAATGTTTATCAATGATGTACTATATTTCAATGGAACCAATAAACTAAATAAAAAATAACCGACAAAACCAGACATTCAGTCGCTCCGCGTCCAAAAAAAGAATTCCCCATCAAGAATAGAAGCGCCTCGGAGACAATCATCCGCCAATGAGGCAAAACAAACGCCCGCAGCCTCGATAATAGCCTCCGACAAAAAAAGGCGAAGCAGCTCGATCCACACATCCACAAACAGTCGACCGCGGCGAAAAGAGCGAGAGACTTTCTCCCGTCGCGCGGTCAATATTCGGACGCGCCCCCGGCGCGCATCTCCGTTTTGTCGGCCGAAAATTGCGCCGGCCCGTGAAAGGGAGAGCGGGGCCCGTTCGGCGTGTGTTTAGACACCGGAGAGGTAAGAAGTTCGAGCGCGGCTTTCCGGGAGGCTGCAGATGGGTTTTGGAAAGTTGAGGGAGGGATAGAGAGTTTAGGAAAAATTGGGGCATTTTTTTTAAGAAAAATTATAATAAGAAATCCTAAGATCTTATTGTTGAGCTGGAACTTAAATTGCTTATTCTGTAAGCTGAAATTAGTGTAACTGCCCTTTTTGCCCGAGTGATAAATCGTCCGCATAAAATACTCATCACAGGCGACTATTCATACGTTACTATTCACAAGTGCCTATTCATTTGCTCATAAAAGCCCCGATCCATTCACTTACACTTCTTCGCAAAATAGGTAAAAAAAATCTCAACTTGGACCAACCAAACAATTTTAACACCTCCAAGAAAAACCACCAAACTGTTCACCAAGATAAACAAAAAAAGTCAAACCCACCGAACTCCAAAATCTCTCCAACCCTCCGAAAATCCGCTCGCCAGTTGGCAGCTCCACCCTCCTCTATTTGCACCTCCGCGCAGCTGTTCCCGCTCTCTCTCTCTCTCTCTCTCCTCAGCTTTGCACGCCCTTCGCGCCTCCCTTCGCGCGCGCCGTGCAGTTCGCTTCGAATCGCGCAAAGTTCGCGGCGCGCATTCCGATATCGCGGCGGGTAAGTACTTGGGTATGCGCGCGAGCAGGCCTGACTTATTAGGCGGCGTCGCGGCCTGCGACTTATTACTGCTCGATATAGACGCGGCGCGGATGTGCGACCGGTGTATACCGGCGAGTTATACCGGGGGGTTTTTGTTCGTTTTCCTGTGACGTAGGAGTGGATGAATATTATGGAAATTGCGCGTCGACGTATGTTCGGTTTAAAAGGCTGATGATGCTTGGCGGAGGAGATTTATATTCAATCGGTTTCGCGCTCTGGTGGCCTTGGTATTTATGCTTGCTTATTAAAAGTTTCAAATGACGGTGTTCTATCGTGAGTTCGACAATTAAGCATACATATTTTAAAATATCTAAGACACCGACGAAAGCGCTCGCACAAAACAAACGAATTTCGCACCACCGCCCCAAAGTTCCTCCACTCGCTAAAAAAAAAAAAAAAAACCTCGCCCCTCCAACGCTCCCTGCGCTTCTCGTAAAACACAAGCCGATCTCCAGCAGATTTACCGCTTATCTCCGCATCTCCGAAACAAAGCTCCGCCGGGCCTCATACAAAAAAAAACCCCTTGCCGATCCGCCGGCAACGAGCACACATCGCACCGGCTGCGCGTGCGCGCGCGCGCGGGAGTGTAGTCGGGGACCCCAGGCGAGTCCGGACGCGATCGCGAGCAGAGCGGTAGTCGGTGCCGAGCCGCGCGCGGGGGAACATGTGTTGAGGGTCCGTATACTACTTAGTGAGTGGAGTGCGCTTTCGCTTTCGGGGCTGGTGGGCAGTTTTTTTGAGAGTGCTGGAAATTTTTCGTGGAGTTTTGTGGCGGTTTTGGAGGCTTACTCGAGGGGTGAGTGAATTTTGGTGTTTGGAAAAGTCGCTTTTAAATAGGTGGTATAGGAATTTTGGAGATAATTTTTTTCTTTTTATTAAAAAATGAATTTTAGATTTGGAAAAAGAAAATGGTTTTTGGGGAATCACTGATGGGTTGGAAAAAGTCGGTGTCCGTTGATCGATTAAAAATTAATGCTTTGAAAAGAATTTAGTAAACAATAATAGTTACCAAGCACATTTTTACTGCAAACAATTTTGCAAAAAAAACTCCATAACTATTAAAAACTAATTACCACCTGTTGCTTGACCACCGCATAAGTTGGCCACTCATCGGCTTTGAAAGTACTAATAACTACATCATTTTAATCGTTACCAATCTAACCCAAAACCTTACAACCGATAAATCCCCGTCATCATACCTTTTTTTCACAATCTAAAAAACGACAATAAAAATTCTCATTCCCGCAAAAAGAGTCCACCGCTTACGCAATCGGTCGCCTCTCTCGCGCGCATCGAATTTTCCCGTCCGACAATCGCAGCGAGAGACAGAGAGAGAGAGAAAAACCAGCGGCTCCGAGGCTCACCTCGATCGGGTCGCTCATTATATCGGCGCGCTCTCCGCGCGCGCGCAATTTTTCATCACATCCATCGCTCATTGATATGCCGCGCGCCGCGAAAAATCCGGCTCAATGTTTCGCTCGCCGCCGCCGGATGTTCTTTTTTCTCTCCCGCGGTGATTTCCAGCCGCGGTTTCGCGCGCTGGACGTATATACCATATCGACGGGGAGAAAGGCGCTTTTCGCGTTTAGAGGTCGGCGAGAGAGATGCGGATTTCGCGATGGGATAATTTTCGAACGTTGCGTGCGGGGATGAGTCACGGCGAGGCGAGAAAGAAAACCTTGCCAATTATAAATAGAAGATAGATATTACGAGGTGTTATCTGGACGATTATTCTGCCTTGCGTATTTATGAATCATTAAACTAGATATTTTTTTTTTTTTGTGTATTTTGTGCAATAATACGGTGCAGGTTTGCGGGCTGATTAGATCGAATAAACCGGCGAAGCGATAGTGGAACTTGAAAATTGTGGAAAGCCGAGATTGAAAATAATTACTTGGTAAATATCTTTATGAATCATTACAATGGATATTTTGTTTTCTATTCTTGAAAAAAGTCGAAACTTGTCGAATAAGAATAGAATAGAATAGACATTACAATGTTACATTCTATCATTGATATTTAACGGAATGCAAAGTAAAAAAGCAATGTTGAAAAAAATGATGATTGATGCATTTAATACAAGCATCGAGTGTAGAAACAATTACTCGTAATTACTAACATTCTTCACACTTGTATGCATGAATCATTCATCTTACATTATAACTATAGAACAAAATCTTAGTAAATAATAAACTTTCAAGGAATGCGATGATCAAATGAAGATTGAATCTTTACCTTAATCTTACTTATCGCAATAATCAAATGTATTGCAAACCCATGAAGATAATTTTTCCGCTCGTACAAAAATCTATTTTCCTGCTGCGATTAGAAACATTATTCAAATTACAATTTTCCATTCAATTACACGTTTTTGTTTTCCAAACGCGCATTTTCTTTTTCCTCAAAAGCTCATCCGCCAGCTTATTTCAATTACGTGCATCGATTCTCCAAACGGGCACTTTTTATAATTCGTCGGAAAATTAGCATTTGATTTTAGATTACAAAGCTCTCTGCACGAGACGCGAAGCTTCCTAGAAATAATACGCGAAGGCCTACATAGTAAACAGAGAGGCAGTTTAACGAGCCGCTTATCTGCGATTCTCCATTGACAGATTATTAATGCTACAATTAGTAATTGTGTTGTTGCTCGCGGAGATAAACTAAATTCATTAGGCGCAACAAGTGTATATCTAAACTTCGCGTTGAAGCTTTTGTGACTTTATATGGTTTGTCTTGCTATTAGCGCTAAATGAGTTTTGACCGCGCGGAATTTTGCAATTACCGTATTTGTAATTTTATGTGGTCAGTAAAATTTAATTGCAGTCGCCTTTTTTTCAAACGCGTTAATCTTTATTTTGTACGATTAGAGCAATATTGAATAACTTGATTGCCAGAGTAACATGATTTGCCTTCTAAAAAAGAAATAAAAAGTAGGAAGGTATTAGGCTTCTTGGAGCGCTAAATTTGCTACTGTTTAATGAGATCAAATAAAAAGTCAATCTCCTTTTTAATTATCCTCGACCGGCGAGCATGAAAAACGGCTCTTTACACTTTTTATCAAGATCTGCAGCGAATAAAATAGAAAATCTATTGCTTACTCAAGTCGATTGACCCTCTTTTTTGCAAAAAACTTCTGCTCTAAAAATTCTGCAAGGACGATTTTTTTTTAAAGCTCTTAAAACGTACGTTTTTACCGTACATTAAAAAGTGATTTAACGAAGCACACTTCTTTCGAAAAATTAATCTAACCTCGTAATATATTTCAACGTATCTACCGCATAATCAGTCAAATGTGTATCAAACCACATGATACGCCTTAATAATTTCCCTCAACGCTTCTCTATACCCCACATTAAAGAGCGCCGCCGCATTCGACTAACCCAAAAAACCCCACCCGAAAGCTCGACCTCTCTCCCAACGTTGCACCTTGCAAACGGCTTTTCACTTGCCGCAGGGGCGCAAGTGTCTCTTCTCGCCGGAGGAAAAAATCGCCGGCGTATTATAGTAGCGAGTCGAAACTGGTTCTTCCCCTCCGGCCGAGAGAGTCTGCGGGCCAGATGGTGAAAAAAGGGGGCGCGAAATCTTCTCACGCGAGCTGCTGCTCTTCTCTCGCGGAGTGCGACTTTTTGCGAAAACGCGCCGCGCCCGGCTAGGAATAGAGAAGGACACAATGGAGGTTAAAAAAGCGCTGGAGCCGCCGCACCGCGGCCGAGTGTGCTTTTATTTTGCGAGTGGACAGTTTCTATTTCGGTGTGCGGCGGTTCGAGCGAAGGCGACGCGCGGAGACGCGGATTTTCGCGGGTTTTGATGGATATTTTTTTTATTTTTTTAAGGAGTATTTGGTTGGCGGTTGTGGAAAATTTTTGAGGAATGTTTAGGGTTTAAAAATGTAAGAAATAATACATTTTTGAAGATCGGAATGACTATAAAGAAATTTTGTCACTTTGTCAACGTTCATAAATTATGAGTGAAGAATGGACAATGAATGAAAGTTATAAAATTTTGCTGCTTCAATTACTTGTAATAAATTGTTAAAATTTAATTCTAACAATTAGAACGGCAGTTTTTAGAGAAACAAATGGATTAATTCACTAAACTGTTTTATATAATAATGTTTGTGTTTATTTTGATAAGATTATTTACGTGAATATCGTGTCAAAATATAATCAAAAATATTTCACGAATTTTAATTTTAGAAATTAATCAACTCTCCCTAGAAAAGCAAATTTAATTAACGAAATAAAATTTTTGACAATCTCACATCATATTTATCTACGAATTAATTCACTTTGCGTAATCTAAACTCCAGCCCATCGTAAATTAAGCGCTCGACTCGCCGTCGTCCATCACAAGCCACACTCGAGCCCACGAACCAGAGAGCCTCTCCAAAACCAACTCGCCTTCAAAATAAACCCCCCGATCGCTCCTGATTTATCTCCCCGACTTATATATCCTTCGCGCACCAAATCTCTCCCGAAATCCGTCGCTCGAAAGTAGCTCTCTCTCCCGCCATCGGAAATAGTCGAGTGCGGATATCGCGCTCCGTAAATATAGTCGGCCGCTCGCAGGGAAAACGCCGAGAGGTGCTCCTCGGGTCTTTATAACTTTACGGAGCCGAGTTGCGCGAGGTGGAATATTCGAGTGCCGATGGCTTGATCGGGGATCGGAGTGCGGTTAATTTTGGGCGGACGGAGGTGCGGATTAATTTTAGAAGGCTGCTTGCTGCTTTTCGAGCTTTTGATAAATTGAGAGCGATCCAGGTGTGTTGGTTTGGGGGTTTGATGCTCGTTTTGGGTCCAGCGGCGAGCTAGAAACTCTCTGGAAGCTGCGTTTGGCCACCCTTATTTATTCCAAGTTAAAGTCCAAGCAAAACAGAAATTAAGAAGCACAACAAAGCAATAAATTCCGAAAACGATGTTGACGCAATTATTAATATCCGCATCAAGAGTGTAAACTCCATAACTGTGTTTATCCATCATTAACACGTTCTCTCCCCCGCAAATTCCGCAACTTGTATAACCAAAACCCCCCTTTGACCAACAGGCAAAAAATGTCGGAGAGGTGAGAGGAAACATCCCGGAGAGGACAACCGCAAAATGGAGCTCCGCGGCGGCAACGACACGACATCGTTCGGCCTGCCGGCCGGCGCCGAACACCACCCGATTCCCTTCCCCAGGCCGCTGACCATCTCCGCCGCCGCCTGCGCCATTCTCTTCAGCATCGTCGGCGTATTGGGTGAGAGTTGGCGCTGATTCTTTTTTTTCGTGCGAGAGACCGACGTAATTCGAGCAAGAGTTCAATGTGCATTAATGTCGCAAGAACCGCTTGGCACTTCGAGAGAGTTCTCCTAATGCATCGGCGATTCATCGCGAGCCAAATTGAAATGATCCACTTCGTCAATCGTCGCTTTCCCCTCTAACTTCTTCGCCAGCCGAGTCTCCGACAGCCTCCCAGAAAAATCGTAAACTCGTCCTCGTAAATCGTCCACTCCGGGGGCGACCGATGGCTCGCTGTCAATTACGGCCAATTCAGCGTCCGTTTTCGTTGGCTGTACATACTTTCCCGGAGAGCCGCGGGTGCTAATTCCGTATATCCACTTTAGGCGATCGCGGGGACCTCCGTTGCGACGGACCTTCCATTTTAATACCCGTCCTCTCGACGGCTTCACGAGCGAGGGAGTGTGCGTTTAATTATTGGTCGGCTTTTTCCTCGTTACTTCGAGAGAGCGATGTGAGTAAGCAAGTGTTTTTCGTGGGAAATGCGAGGCGTTGATAAAGGATGGAAATGGGAGGAAAGTTATTAATTGATGCGCTGCGAATAAAAATTATCCGCCGAGGGCAAAGAGGTGGAATAGTTTCCTTGTAAAAGCGGTAACGTGTTTTTAGCTAGTTGGTTAGCAAGCGATTAAGGAAAGAGTCATTTTTTAAAATTATTAAAATGATAATATAGATAAGTGCGTGAGATATATATATACTTCAATCTACGGACGACCTTTTTCGAGGTTTTTAATTTTTCCTTATTATTCCATCCGTATTCTTGCGAGCTTAAATCAACCGTTTCCTTCCTTTCTCTTAAAAAAAAATAGTTTCTTAAAACGAATATTTAAAAAACAACAGCCAAGCAGCTCTTTTTCTCTCCCAAACGAACACCACTCGGCCGACTTGGCCTCCAAAAAAAAAACCTTATCTCCCCGCGAAAGCTCCGTTGACCCAAATCGGCGATGGAAGCGCAGCCGCGCATCGGCGTCCGAGCCGCCGCCGCGAAGAAAGTAAAAGGCCGGCTGCTTGTGTGAAAAAAAAAATCAGGCCGTGTCGGAAACAATTAAGCGGCAGCGGCGGCCTTTTTTCTCTCCGTCGCCGCCGCGACGGAGAAAGAATTGATAGCGCGATGAAGTCATAATTAAACTAGACTTTCGAGCGGCCGCGACGAATCGGCCTCACTTACTTGCACGCGTCAGAGTAAACGAGCTTAATGAGATTCCGCGCGATGACGATAATAATGATAATAATAATAACGATCGGGACGGGAAAAAGAATGCCAAAGCCGCTGTGAGTCAACGAACTGAGCTGCCGCTCTGTGTGTGTGTGTGTGTGGAGTGTGTTTTTTTTCTGCTTTTTCGGGGTATTTGTTGCGCGGTGCTTCTCTGATTTGGAGAAGAGATGGATTGAAGAGGGTTTAAGTGTTTCTCGCGATGGGGAATTAAGTAGATGTTATGTCGTGTTGATTGTTGGATTTTTAATGAATTTAATTGTTTAATTGATTAAGAGTGACACTTTCAATGTTGCGGAAGTTTTAGGTTATTACACTTTTTGCGAACTCGCTTTTAAAATAGTACAAGAAATCTTATAAAAGATAATGAATTAATTTCATCCCAAAAATGTTGGACAGTGTCATAAACAACATAAATTACTTAAAAATTAAAATCATTAATATTTTTACTGTGTAGATAAGAACAACTGCGAATATCGAATTCCTTGATTTTTCATGATTGCAATATATTTAAATTGTTCTTTTGTCAAATAAGAAAATACTTACTTTTCCACTTGGATTGAATTGTGAGTCACACCGCGTCGTCATCATAATTATCAAGTCATCATACCACAACTCAAAGTTTTTGCTCCTCAGTACATCACTTCCAAAAGCAAATTTTTCGCTCGCTTGCCTACATATCCGTCACTTCATTAAAAGTCCACTTACACAGTTACCCGAAATCCGGTCAAAAACAAAGCTCGCTCGCATACACACACCGCATCCTTTGGCGGGAGGTCACGTCACGTGCCCGCGGAGGTTAAACGCCGCTGGAAAACCCGGCAGCGGGGAGCGACGCACACACGTGCACGTGGAGCCGAGAGAGAGAGAGAGAGGCGCCGCCGCGGGAATACAGTTCCGTCAATTGCCGTCCGGCCGCCGCTGCCGCTTATTATTATTGCCTCGAGAAATGAGAAGCGCGCGGTTAATTCATTCAGGCGGCAATTAGTCGCCGCGAGTCTCGTGGGGGTATTGATTTGCTTTAATTGGGGGCTGAGCGTTTTTCTTTTTTCGAATTTTTATACGGGGCTCGCGAGCTCTCGCGGTTGCTTTTGTCGATGGAAGGTTTTTGGTCAATCGAGCCTTTGATTCGATCGCTTGGGATTAATTTTTTTGAAGGAATGTCGAGAGTTTAATTTTGGTATATGAGGTATCAGGTTTTATGTTTATTATTATTTATCTTAATAAGTAATTATTTACAATGTTGATTTTTATCGATAAAACGCTAAAAAAACTAAATTTCAACTCTCCTGGAATTTACCGTTACTTTTCGCCTCCAATCTCCTCTTACGACAAACCCCCAAAAAAGCGCGCGCGACCGTCGTCCTCCAAAAATACATCATACTCCGTCGCCCGAAACGAGCTCTCCTTCCTCCTATTTATTTACAGTGCCATCTTCACATGGCTGGAACCCTTTTCCTGCCTGCGGCGGCGGCGACGGCCGACATCTGCGAGCGCATAAAAAAAGGCCGCTATGGCGTATGTATACCCCCCGTCATCGCGTCATCCGTCCCTGCATCAGCGGATTGTCATCGCTCTCGATATCGCGTGGGGGGTAATTGAACGTCGACGGAGCATTAGAGCGCAGCATTCTTTTCACGGAATGACGAGCGATGGTATATATTGTTCGATCAGGGTTTTCGCAGGCTGGCGAGGCGATGGTTTTTGATGATGGGCTTCTTTTCAGGACGTTTCTTGGACTTGATAAAACTTTTGCTTGAATAAAAGTGACCTTAGGCTAAATTTGCATACCAAGAATCTGTTTCAATGATTCTTACATACATGATAATAAAAAAGATCATCTATTAATTTAAGTGAATTTAGTGTGGATTAACGACGGACATTACGATTGATGAACACATTTTTTACAATAGAATACTATTAAGTGATAACCAAAATATTTTTAACTAAACAAAAATACAAATTTTTATCAACATTTCCTACTTTAACAAAGTCCAAAATTATTACAAAATCTCAATTCCAAAACAGACAAATCTCAAAAAAGTCACCATTCAATACCCCCGAAACTTAACCACCCTGCATACGCAGTCCAATAACCATAAAAATTCCTCCAGGCAACCTCGCCACAGTGATAGCCCTGCTGAGGTACAGCAGGCTGCGGCGGCACGCGACGACGGCCTTCGTCATCAGCCTGAGCGTCTCGGACCTGATCTTCGCGGCGGTTAACCTGCCGCTGACCGCCAGCAGGTACCTGAAGGAGGCCTGGGTGCTGGGCGACACCCTCTGCAGGATATTCCCCCTCTTCTTCTACGGGAACGTCGCCGTGTCCCTGCTCAGTATGGTCGCCATCACCGTGAACAGGTACGTTTGCTTCTCGTTTGCTAAATGATTTGCATTTGCTTCGGAAGAGAAATTATGCGCAGAATCCGCGGTGTCGGAAGCAAAGCTTCTTTTGCAGAAAATAATAGCAGGAGAATGCAGGCAGATAAACCGATTGCGGAGAAAAGCGGCTGCTAAAAACTTTCCAAGTTAAAAATAATATAACCACCAGCTGCAAAGTGCGCGATTTAATTTATTGCGCTAATTAATTGTAATCGCGCATTACTCCGGGAACAAGTCCGGCACTATCTTCCTTCCTCGTCGCTCCGAAGCTCCGTAGCTCGTCATTATCACTTCTTTTTCACAATAAATCCTTTGTACGACCCGCTTTAACGAAATGTTTTATCCCTCAATAAGAAACTCTGTGTTAGAAGTTATTTTTACTCGCTGATAAAAACATTGTTTAAAGAGGCTTTATCGAATCGCTTGAAAAAAAGTATGTTAAAACACGAGAAGTGTTTTCATTTTTCATTTCCATTCTCGTCTTTCACAAAAAAAACTCTTCTATTCGAGAAAAAAATCGTAAAAAAAACGAAACGAAGAACAATAACTTATTTCATAAACTTTCTTTAGCTCCCCGCATTAAAAATAACAAGCGTGATGTCATATCGATAAAATTCCAGCCAAGATATATCCCGCACATCACCCACCTTCCTCGCTCAAACGCGACGCGCCTCCAATAAATCACACAAAAATCCCGTCGATCGCAAAAAAAACGCACACCGCTTCCACATATCCTTATCAGCGGGAATATGATTCACCCGAGTCCCCGGGCTCTTTGACTTTATCGACTTGGCGGCGCACCTCGAAAAATCTCGAGAGCCTCTCCGAGGAGAGAGAGATATACACTTGACGCGAAGCAGCGTCGAGCGGGCCTCTCGATGATGTTCTCGGGAATTGAGTCACCCCGGCAATTGACTCGGCGCTGAGAAAAACTCGCTGCCGCTTGCGCTTTTTGTACGGTGAAGCGGCGGGAAGGAGTTTTATAAGAGTGAGCGCAGTTTTTAGAAGGGATTGTTAACGGTCGCAGGGTAATAGTAGAATCTTCGTTTGGGAAATTTAGAGTTTAATTTATGATTAGATTATGATTGAGAAGGTCGAGCTAATAACGGTAATTTACGGCTATTAAGATCGTTGATTTCGTAAATTAAAACTTAATACATTTATGCTTTCAATTTGTGCTTGAATCTTCGATAAATCACCAATCGAAACTCTTTAACCAACAGGTACGTCCTCATCTCCCGCGCTGAAATCTACTCCCAAATCTACACGAACCGAGGCATCGCCCTGATGCTCGTCGCCATCTGGACGCTCAGCTTCTCCCTCCTGCTGCCTCCCCTCCTGGGTGTCTGGGGCACCTTGGGCCTGGACGAGGCCACCTTCTCCTGCACGATACTGAAGAAGGACGGCCGCAGCCCGAAGAAACTGCTCTTCGTCGTGGGCTTTCTAGTCCCCTGCCTGGTCATTATCGTCTCCTACCTCTGCATCTACTGGAAGGTGCGCACCAGCCGGAAGAACCTCGAGGCGCACTCCGGCATGCCCAGGAGGAAGAAGACCGGCTTCCAGAAGAGGGAGGACTCCCGAGTGACGAGGCTCATGCTGACCATCTTCCTCTGCTTCCTGCTCTGCTTCCTGCCGCTCATGCTGGCGAACGTCATCGACGATCAGATGAAGATGCCCATTCTGCACGTCGTGGCTTCGGTGCTCGCCTGGGCTTCCTCCGTCATCAATCCCTTCATCTACGCGGGGACCAACAAACTGTACAGAGAGGCGTACCGACAGCTGCTGTGCCCGAGGAAGAGCAAAACAGGAAAGGCCGGACTGCCGATCAACGGCCCGAAACAGATCCACTCGCACTCGAGCAAAATGTCCTCCCAGCCGACCTGACACAAGGAGAAAAGCAGGGAGATCAACGAGTGCTTGGCCTCTATCGCTCACTCGCCTGAGACTCTATTTCAAATCGCTATCGACATTCCACAGGAGTTTTACGCTCGAACTTGAGTCGAGGAGAAAAGACAAAAATTCAAAGCTTCACGTTTTTTTTTGTATAGATAGTTTGTAGAGAACCTTTGTAAAGTGTGTATCTATATTTTTTTATATATCGCTTGTCCAGCTTTTGAGTAAGCGCTTTGAAGAAGTCTTTTTTAGAGATTGATTGTTACTTTTCTACCGTTTTTTATACCAGTCGATCATTGTAAAATAACGAAATCGTAGATTTTAAGTGACTTTTTTATACGTAGCTGTTAGTCTTGCGTATTTATTACTTTCAGTGAAACCAAAGGAAACTGATCGTGAGAGAGAAGAAGTATACACAGAGAGTATTTAAAAAAAAAAAACGATATTATTGTATTAATTTTCATCAGTGAAAAGTGTTAAAAATACGTGTACGTATCGGTTACAATTGTTATTTACACGTGAGAGCAAAAATACAGAATCAATCGGCGTTTTATGTACAATTTATCTCGATTTTTACATCTTCGATCTTAACCTACGACAGTTTTTGTAATTCAACGCCAAAGCTCAAAACTATTGTACTGCTTCGTCGTGCGCATAAGAATGTGGTACAACCTTTGTAATAATTTATTATGTTTATTATATAACACTAATGTTTGTATTTTGTACTTTCGAGTCATCGTGAATAGTCGCAGTTTGAGTGAAGGAGTCACCGAATTCATCTGTTTAACGATTGTTAAGGTACCGATAGTACCGATAGTATAGTTGATAGAAAATACAGAGATTATATTTCTTAATGCACATTGACTCAATTCATTTGTCCCTTACATTTTTTCTCTTTACGCTTACAAGTAGTTTGTAAGAAATTGCATATATGTAGTACATACTTGTTAATTGTTATATAAAACTAAATATATGACAAATTTTTTTAACTTTTAAAAAAGTAGCTTTTTTATTGTTGTTTATTGAATTATTGATGTAATAAGGCAAAACCTGCTGAAGTTGCATAGGACACATGATTATTGTTGCTCAGTAATCGTATAAAATGCTAAATGCATTTTAATTTTTTAAAAAGATAAAAAATGTCATACAATATACAATACAATGTTAATATCTAAGTTAAGTTTTGGCTTCGCAAAAACTTAATTACTAAGAATTTCTTTTGAATATAAATCAGTCTATGAAATTTTTTAAAAATTGATCTGTAACAAAACTTATAATTAAACAAAAAAAAATAAATATGAATTAAAAACCTTAGAGTAACTTATTTTCATAAAAATGGACGGAAACAATCTCATCGAAAGTTTTCTTTTCCTACTATTGCTGAGATTCGTCAAATCAATAACTAAAAATGAAATTTAAAGATGCGGTATTAAAAATTATACCGCAAAAACAAAAGAATGAAAACAAAAATGTATAAAATCTATAAAACGAGATTCTGATTACAATACAAAATCGATTTGGTAACTAAGATGATTTTTTCTTGCGTTGAAAACGAAACGTCAATATGTAAATAATGCAATCGAAGAACTGTTCGATGATTGACTCGAGTTTCATTTAAGTACAAACAGTTGCTTCTTTCTTCATTTAAATGCGAGTTGCAAAATGGAATCAAATTCTTCAATTTAGCTCCAACTCTGGCCTGTACGGTATGGTAATTGACGTAATTGGTATAATTGACAAAGTATCCTAAAATAAAAAGACATGTAAGAACAAATTTGAAAAATATACTATTAATCTTTTTTTTTTTATTATTAAAAAAAACATTTTTACCAATCGAACTAATTCATCAAAGGTCGGCCTCTCATCAGGATTGGCCAGCCAGCAGGAGCTCATGACCTCAAACACAGGGTCCGGTACATCATGCAGCTGTTCAAGCCTGTGGCCAGCATTCAGTGCTTCCTCCACATCGCTATCCATCTCCATATCTGCATAAGGTGTGCCACCCATACTAAACATCTCCCAGAGCATTACACCGTAGGCCCAGACGACTCCAGGTTGATGCTTCTTCGTGTTATCAAAGCACTCTACCGCTGTCCATCTTGCATACTTAACGTCGTCCAGGGCGTACTTTGAGATTCCATGTCCCATGAGTTTTGGTGTCCAGTCATTACACAGCCCGACGTTCCTGGCGCAGACGCGGTTGTGGAAAATCTTGATGCTCTCCAGGTGCCTCAACGCGTCAGCCACGCAAGAACCGATGCGGAGAATCTGCTCGTACGGGAAGTGATCGCCTGATCGAGCGGCTAGGAGTCGCACTTTTAAGCTTTGTGGAGGCATTTCGATTGCGACGAATAGAGTTTCTGGAGTCTCGCAGGTACCTAGAAGACTTGCTAAGTATTTTGATGTGCCGGCTTTTATGCAGACGTCTAATTCTCGAAGCATCTTTCGCTTTTCGGAGCCTTTAAGGAGTGTGTCAGAGATTTTGTGCACTGAAACTGCTACTGGAATGGCATCTCTCTGGACTGTTCCATTGTGCACTGTTCCAAATCGTCCTCTACGATAAGGGTTTGGATCAAAGTTTAAGAAATTCCGGGGGATACTCCAAACTTTGCTTTTTAGTTCCTGGTAATGATTTGTTCTTTCTGGTACATCTTCAGGAATGTAAGCCATATTATCTACTTCATACATAGGTCCCTGAAGTGTAAGTTCCTGCTGTTCAGGTAATCTTCGCATGCGATTCTTTAATCAAAAAATAAAGTATTTAGTCAATTAGAATAATTATAAAAGAATATTGCAGGAAATATTTTAGTACCTGTTGAGATCTCTTGCGCAGCATGAAAAATACCAATACTGAAGTCAGAAGTAAAAGACCTAACAGTACTATTAAAACCCATAGTACAATGTTGGCTGCACTAAAGTTAGAATCTTCGCTTTCTCTAGTTTGAATTTTGTGCGATCCAGTAGTTAAATCTGAGTAACTATATTGCACTTCTTCCTTTTGCGGTCCACGCACTCTTGATTCAAGAACTATTCCAATCTAAGAAAAACATTTTTCATTAAATTTTTTTTTTTAGGAAGCATTTTCGAAGAAATTAATATTATATTTTACCTGTGGCTGTTCAAATCCGTTCTGTAGAGGAGCATTATAGTAACCTCCAATAGTTCTTCCATCACCAACTTCAAACCTTCTGAACTGAGGATACTCGGAAGCATCAAATCTTCCAGCAATATAATAACCCAATCCATCTTGGTTTGATTTTTCGTAATTATCATAAGAAATATTACTTCCAGTTGGAGGTATAATTCCAAGCTGGACAACTACAACTTGGTAAAAACTTAAAGGTCCATTTTCGCTATCACCAGGAGGCACTTCAATAGTAATAGTTTTTTTAGTTTTCCCCAAAATCTTGGGGGGATCTGGTTTATTTGGTGGACCTATTTGAGTCCAACCAGTTGTGTACGCTTCATCACTAGTGCCCAAGTTATTTGATACAAAAATAGTAATATTGTATTTTGTGCCTGGATGCAGACCAATTAAAGTAGTTGAGTTAGAATATTCTCCCTGCACTTCAGCCTCTATTGGTGGCAGTGGATAAGATGCTTTAGTATTTATGGCAGTAGTTTTCAAAGTGTAAGAAATTATCTTTCCATTTGGGATATCTGGAGGCTGCCACACTACTTCAAGGGAATCTTGACCAGTTCCAGTTACTTCTACTCTTCTTGGAGGACTTGGACCTGCGAATAAATATTTTTTGTTTAAAAATTTTACTTTTAACTTTCTTTTTTAAATTGAAAAAGTTTTTAATTTAAACTTACCTTTCTGTCCAGTGGAATAAATATTAATAGCTTCATCAGATCCGCAAAATAATGTTGGATCATCTAAACAAGGCGTTTTACAATCGTCGGAAGGTCCACTTTGCCCGTAATGACTTCCACAATAGCATTGATGACCATTCATTAACCCAGCAAACCTGCAAATAAATTGAGTCATTTATTAACTCCCCTATTAACAACTCAATTTTGCTATTGTTCTCTTTCAACAATTTCAAAATTTTATCATTTATAAAATTCATTTTTCACATAAAAGAGAAAGTACAGAGAAAGTAGAGAAAATGTATAAAAATCATATCTATTATGTCAATAGCTACCTGAGAATCATAAACCCTATTGCATCTCCGTAAACAGATACACTCACCTCTATTTACGTTTAGAGCTTACGTTTGACTAATCTTAGTTTACTCATGACTTAAAGATAGATAAAAAAGAGAGTTTTTTCTTAACTTGATCTTTATGAAAAGGCATCATTGTTCCTCAACAATTTAATAAACGAAAGACTATTTAACATCAAACCATAATCTCAATGAACCCTCAAACTCCACCATTGGCAGTTACTTATCTCAAGAAAACAAATCCTACTCACATGTAATATCTCGCCTTGCACTCCCTGACGCATTCGCTGGGCTTGTTGACCCTCCTAGCCACTAGGCTCTCCAAATCGGGCCCCTCCACGGCGCTCTTGAAGCATCCGATGCTGTCCTGGCCGTCCACCAGGGAGGCCATCAGGCCCAGCAGGCCCAGCACCCTGATCGCAACCATAGCCGAGCCTCACCCGAGCATCAGTTCGGCCCCGCAGCAGCACCGAGACGATGATTTCGCGTGAGTCAACAACGCGGCCCGCGGAGGTTAGGCTGGGTCGCGGCGACACACGCGGCAGTCTTTCCCTCCTCCTGCACCTCGGCAATTATAGCTGGCTGAATGGGAGCCGTTGCAGGACGATAGCGTCGCTCGCTGCTCGAGGGCGCGGCTGCGCTCTGCTTTTTCTTCTTGTAATTCCTATATTCCCTCGAAGCTTCGGTTTAGGAGGCGAGGCCGCTTTTTTTTTCTACGGCTCTAATCCGAAAAGGCTACGGCTTTTCCTTTCTTCCGTGCACACAGCGCAGCTGCACGCGTCGCGTGCGTATTGTGCCGCCGCTGAATGATTGCGGCGGGAGAAAGGAATGGGATTGTTACGGATTTCTCGGGTGCATAATGCAGCCGCGTAAGAGTGTGCGTGCGTAAGCTGCTACGTTCACGTTGGCGGGTACGTGGACGTGTGTGTGGGTAATGCGGGTGCGCTGGCCAGGCGTTGGCTCCTGGGTTATGCGCTGTCGGTGCAGTTCTCGCGCGAGAGTTTAGTCGCGAAGGTGCATACGATGCATAAATTTCTGGATATATGAGAACGCTTTTTTAATAAGGTTCGAGAGGGATCGTGCATCGGTTTCTTTATGTTTGTTTAAATAAATTTTTTTTTTCATTTTACGCTCGATAAATTTTAATGAATTGGCGGATCTTTATAGTGAAGCTGATTTAAAATATTCTATCCGGTTGAGTCATGGAAAAATGAGACTTATTCTTTTTGTGGGATTTTATATGATTCACGTTTATGCAATTGTTAGGCAAATTTCGAAAATAAACAAGAAAAATTAGCTTTTATAAATTCTTTCGTCTTTGTTAAACTTTTTAGTTTTCTTTTTAGTTTAGTTTAAGCGCAGTAAAGCATTGCAGCAAACTGCAAGAAGAGATAGTATAATATGGTCACAAGCAGGCTTACTGCAAAGGTGATTAGCTGCCTTAATCAAGAGTTTTAAATCTAGAAATGCAAATAGAGAGATAGAGAAAATAAAAAGAAATATTCTTTTCAAACAATTTATCTGAAGCAGAAGCAGCTAACATTAATTAAAGCAAAATTTAATTTAAAAAACAGTACCCTGAACTAAATATTACCTATTAGGAAAAAGGCAAGAAAGGCTGTGCGAACTCGACCTCTTCCACTTACATTGTCTATACCTCTTAATTAACAAGTACGAACGCCCATTCAGCCTCATAATTCATAAAAACATCAACTCAATTCCCCCTTAACTTTTCCACACATTTAACACTTTCAAGCCTTCGCACGGGACTGTAAAAAGTCTGAAATATAGTATTTTTAAGATATTTTTTTGTGCCAACACCTTCTAATTTTGACGACAAAAAACCAAAATTAATTTTTCCCTACACACAACAACGTTACCCGAAAAAAATTCCCCCCACAAACATATATCCCACCGGTGCCAATCGCGCCGCCAATTTAAATTCCAAAACATGCACTCGTTCCAAGCGCAATTTGCCGAGCAATGACTCAGTCCGCCAGTCCAAATCGCCCGCTATCATCCGGCGATCTCTCGCGCCTGACTCAGCGGCGATTCGGCATCAGGGCGAAGGTCACCGCCGCGATGGCATCAATCCCCGGGACGCGCATCGCCGTCGATAAGCGTATATATGCTAATTCGGCTTTTTCTACATATATCGCGCGAGCACGTTTTGGAATCTCCGCGGCGCTGATCGCCGGATTAGATTGATCGCCGATTCGCTTTGACCTTTTTACGTGATGTGTGAGGAGGTGGATCGGCTGTGGGTTTTGTGCGATGAGGTGGGTAATGGACGGCGAGTTATCTTTGAGTGGTGGATGATTGATTCGGAAATTTCAGGGGGAATTTGCGTTTCGCTTTTTATTTAGATTTTGATGTTCATTAAAGGTGTATCGGGTAAACGGTATTTTTATTTTATAAAAACTGTTTGTTGCGTAAGCTTTCGTTACATAGGATTGTTGAGTCATAATTTCTTTGGGCTTGTTATTATGATTGTTTGCTGAGAAGTTCAAGGGTACTTGAGTGTTCGTTTTTAAAGAAGATAAATGAGTGTATTTTTTGCTAAGATTTCGATCAATTAATCAAACTAATATGTAAAATAAGATTTAATCTTGACATTGCATATTATTTTTCTTGAAGAAATAATACGTTCAAGTCTACCTTCTTTACGCTACTTTACTGTTGAAAAATAATTATATTAGGACCCTCAATCTAAAACAAAAGATTATTGTAGCTCCGATAGAAAGATCGTCGTGTTTACTTTTACATAAACCAGTTCTCCAACACAAATGAATTCAAATTTTTCATTCTCACTTCCGCAATTGATCTCGCATTTAAAAAGTGCACACGAAATCTCGCACGAAATCGCGCTTTTCCCGGCGCAAATCTCACTCCCACTCAATCTTCCGATCCTCAAAACAAGCAAACATACATCCAGTCGCGGAAAGCGCCCCAACAACCCTCCTCGCACGACAATCCTTCGCTCCCCGCGCGGTAATACTAAAAACCGCGATATCATCTCGGAATTAATTTCCCGATTAATCTCGGCGACTCCTGTATGCAAACGAGCCGCTTTTTGCCCTTTCCGATCCGCCGGGAGAGCTGCTGCTGCTTTTTTCTTTCAACTGGCGCGACTATCGATTGCGCGCCGCGACGACGCTTTTCACGCATCCTTGCCCCCTCGACCTTCGCCGCATTTCTTTTTTTTTTCGGGGGGATCGAACGCGCCGGGAAATTCTTTCGGCTCGTTAATGCACGCGCCGCTTTTCAGATCGGAATTCTCGATAGAGAGCTGGAAGTGGGCCGTTATTTTTTTTTTTTTCAGGGTTTATTCGCGTGGTTAGGATTGCCGTGAAATTTTATGGGATTGTTAGCGGGGTGCTTAATGTTTTGACGAATGGTGGAATAATGCTTGATGTAATTGCCGGGCGTTTCGAGGCTGCTCGAATATTGTATGTTTTGTGCTCTAAAGGATGCCGTTTTCTAAGTTGTTGGTGTGTTTGAATTAAGTAGCACATTTAGAATTAAATTATAATTTAATTCTAAATATGCTACTTGATAAGTATTTATAAATACTCAATATATAGTTTTATTTTTCTTAATTAATCAATTTTTGTAAATTAAAAAACTTCAAATAATAAAAAGCCTAAGTAATAGCAGTTTACTTTTACAGAAATTGCCAGAATAAATATATATCCCAGCCTTATTGAAATATCGTTTTATTAAAATAGAAATTTCAATACTATATTTTTCCATTATATCAATCCCCCAATTTATTTCGTTCGCGTGCGACCGACTAATTTTTACCTCTCGTGTCATTCAAAAATGCTTCACCGCCTCCGGATTTCAATATTTCACCTGTTAGCCCAAAAAACCGCTTCCAACCGATCCTGGCGCATTCTCCCCCAAAATACCGAAACAAACTCCATTTCGATCGATCTCCCCAACAAACCTCCCCGTCGGCATCAGCCACAGCACCCATACGATGACCGCTTCTCCTCGAAATTGGAGCACGCAAAAAGCTCTCGCGCCCCGCCGCCGCCGCGCGTTTAGTCAATTCCCGCGGCTTCTCGCTCGTCGGCGACGGGCGAGAGCATCGGCACGCCGCTCGGTTGCCCGGGGCGACCGGGTAAACAGATGATTTTCGGGGGGCTTCCGCCGCCTGCGGAGGAGTGCGCATAGCGGCGCAGCAACAATGTTTCGGCCGAGCGATACGGGGGAAGAAGCCAGGATCGAGCGATAGAGTCACCATCTGGCCATGGTCAACCAGCATCAATTCTGGGCAGACATACGCAAGAACTGCCGCAAGCACAAGCGCATACCTCGCGTCGTGCCCGCGTTCACCATCCAGGCGCTTCAGGTGAGGAGGGATAAGCTCTGGGGTTTGAGACGGGGAGGTTTTGTGGGTTCGGTTGTGGCTTTTTTGACGGGGTGCGGGCTGATTTTGGTCTGGTGGGTTTGATCGGTGGATTTTTTTAATGGATTTTAGGGGGATGGTAATATTTTTTATGGAATTCGTACTTATGAAGGTTAAGGGATAATATTACGTGCTAAATCACTGATTATTGCATCTTTAATGAGTAATTGATGAATCCGTTGAAAAATAATGGAAACTTTAAATTATTTCGTAGGTAATTGATGGCTAAGAGTTGTGTTCGAAGGTTATTTTTAGGAAGCTGCTATTATTTACGTAGGATAAGTATTGATGAACTACTTGTTTACTCTCCGCTTCTATGAATATTCTCGAAGGATACTTTTCGTTACTTATACGATGCGCAACCGCTAATCAGGATTTCCGAAGTAGTTTCTGACGCTGAAAAAATAATAAATCCATAGATTTGCAATTAAAAATTAAAACGTTTTTCATCATCGTTGATAAAAATAGATTTAAATACAGAGTTTAGAAAAAAAGGGAACACCTTAAAAGAATCGTCGTTTAACGTTCAAACACGAATATCAAAAGATTTGATTTCCGAAAGTTGACACTCGCGACTTTTACAATTCAAAGTCTCAAGTGTTTTAAAAGGGGTTTAAACGCAGAAAATTGATAAGCTATTCATACTTGAGAAATCTATTTTATGCAACGAAACGCGAGAATCGCGCCGTCACGGTGACGTAGAACGTCGACGTAGATAGTAATCACAGGGTGCCTAAAATAGAGCCTATGAACTTCGATTAATTGAATACCCGAGAAGCTTCTCGCTGCTTCGCTCAAAGTCAAGACTAAGACTTCATTGACGTCATCAAATCGAGCCTCTCACCTATCAACCGATTGATCTCGTATCGAAACGTATCCATCTACTTTTTTTTTCACGCTTCCCGATCGAAATAAAATTTCCGCTTTTTCCCCACCTCTTAGGACAACACCGTAGTAGCCAAGCCGCCCACCTACGACATCTTCAAGGAGTGCCCGCGGAAATGCTCGACCTTCCGCAAGTACTACGAGCGGGGCCTGCTGCCGATCACCATGGAGTCGGTCGGCGGCACTAAGCGCGTCACCTGGAAGGTCCAGTCGCTCGACCAGCTCGACTACCTCTTCTACCTGCCGATGTTCTTCGACGGACTGTCCGAGCCCAAGTCGCCCTACACCTTCATCGTGTCCCAGGGCATCACCGAGCTGCTCGACGCCGGAGGGCCCAGGATCCTGCAGGCGCTGTCGCAGATCATTTTGCCGCTGAAAAGTGATTGGAGTTTGATTCGTTTTTTTGCTTAATGCTGTTGGCGGTTTGTTTTGGAGGTTTTGCGGGTTGTTAGCGCGGAAATGCGATGAAAAAATTCACTTGAATGAGTTTATGAAATTAATAATAAAAAGTTTGGAATCCCTATTGGAAATTTCACGATTTTGTTTTGGCTATTTCATTAATTAGTTGGTCAAATTTAACTAATCCACAAACAATTCGCCAAAAATTGGCCAGATAATAGTGGAAACTTCCAACAGGGATTTTGTACAAAGTATATAAGGCTATTTTTCTTATGGTAACAGTTTTTCTTTAAATATAGTTTAATTGTAAACTTGACTTATTCTAATTACTTGAAAAATCGATTGCAACTTCGGTATGAATAATAAAATTGTTTCTACCTCAACCGCTCATTGATCCATAACTAACTTTAATAATATTTAAATTCGCAAGCATAACGTTTATATACGTTCGCGTACAGGCTGCAATTTAAGCGTAAAAAAATAACGTAATTCTGTTGAACTTAATAGAAAATTACAGAACAGAATCGTAACGTGCTGGTTTTGATTTTAGGAGCTTTAGACACGAAGACCCCGGACATCGTCTGCAGGTGCTTGATCGCGATGCAGAAATTAGTTCGCAGCGGGAATTGCGTCGGAGAGGCGATCGTACCTTACTTTAGACAACTGCTGCCTGTGCTCAATTTGATGAGAGACAGATCCAGTAATTTCAACATTTTTTTCCTTTCTTTTTAGCGTTAGAAATTTGCAAACTTTAGTACGCGGAGAAGAATTTTTTAGTGAAAATTACAGTAGTACATTTTAATTTGATCACGGACTGTAGAAATCTAAAAAATTACCATTGTTTCCAGTAAATTTTACGAGGTCGATGATAAATTTTCATATTTAGACTTGTAAAATTTACTAGGAATATGGTAATTTTATTTTTTACAGCTTGTGATTAAATTAAAATGTATTATTGTAATTTTTACTAGAAAATTTTTATCCGTGTATTTAGGAAAAATGTTACTAAAATTGCATATTTTTTGACGATCTCATAATACAAATAGGTAACGTTGATGCAATTTGCGGAAGAAAATACAAGTATAATTAACCCTTAAAAGTTAAAACTAAAATAATCTACCAGCACCCATAAATATTCAACAGAAGAAAAATCAATCCCACAAAAGCTACATCAAAATAATACCAACCATTAAATTTGATTTACCCAGTAAACCCAACCAACAATTGACCCCGGTGAAAATTCAAACGAAGCCCGGAAAACAAATCTTAACGAAACCCGTGAATTTCAGCTTCCTGCGGCGGTGGGATCGATTACGCCCAGCAGAAGAACAACAACGTCGCGGACCTGATCCAGGAGACGCTGCAGGTACTCGAGCAATACGGCGGGGAGGACGCATTCGTCAACATCAAATACGTCGTGCCGACTTACGAGTCCTGCGTGAAAAATTAAAAAGGGGGGAGATTGATCTGTGCACGCCAAATTTCGACGCTTGACGTAGAATCGAGATTCATGTTTTGCGATTTTTCATATGCCGGGCACCTTTCATCTAATTATATATACTTCGACTAAATTGCACTGCGTGTATTGCCGATTTCGATGAGCTTCTGTCAATAAATTTTGGCCCCTCGAACATTTGATAGTACCTAGTTTTATTTTTGTTTTGTATCATGTAAGACCATATATTATGTTTGAGTAGTTTGGTGAAGAGAAATTTTTATTGTATTTTTTTTTTTAGGTAAAAAAAGAGAGTTTAAATCTATGTAATGAAGTGCAAGCAGAAATTATGTAGAATAAAATAATCATCCGATTGAATTCAGATATGCTTTTTGTTTTCCCAAAGTATAAAGAACATAGAAAGTCGAGCTTGTTTCATCACTTCTTTTCCACAAACATCCGACTGAATGTAAGCCATTAAATTCGAACAAAGAAAAGTTTCTTGAATCTCAATATCAATAAAGGATCAAATGATCTTTCCACAGGAAATATTTCATGTAATAAGTAATATAAATGTCATATAAAATTACGTAAAACCTTATTATTTATCGGCCGTTAAACGACCAATTTTCTTAAAAAATATATTCGCCCGTCATTTTTCTCTGTAACCAATAAAACAATAATTCTATATAAACTGTTACGTTTACCTCCCAAAGTTATTACATTTAACGTACACTTATATGTTTGCGTACTTTTGCTTCCTAGTTCGGATCACGTACAAACAGCTTAGTCAGTCTCATTTCATTAAAACTATTAATTTTTCATTGTTGTACTCATTTTTCCACGTAAATTTTACAATTAAAATCGAAGCAGGTAGATTTATTCCCCATTTCCATAAATTAGTTCCCTCTCTCTGAGACCATCCATAATTGCTTTGAAAAATGTTTCTTTTTAATTGTTCATTCAAATGGCTGTACAAGCATTTTTATTTATAATTTTATTGCAGCTGATGCCTCAAAGTTATAAATGTGGAATTCCTAACTAAAAAAATATCTTACAAACAACGTTTGTGAACTAAAGATTCTTTACAAATTGACTTAAAAACAAAGAAAACGTATTTAACAAGTAAAGAAAAACAGAACCAGTCTATCCAGTTCAAAACGAGCTCCCCTCGAGCTCCTTTATAAACTCCCACCAAAACGTTTACCTCCCAAAGCGTGAAAAACGTCGTTTACACCCGTCCCGAAAGCAAACCTCGCAATCCACCCCGACCAAAACCGTCGGGTCAACCAAAACAAACACTCCCGCGGCTCCGTCTAAAAACTAAGCCAAGCCAACCTGCAGGGGGAGGGCAGCGGAGAGCAGAGAGCCTTACAACTGCTCCGCCGCCTCCTCCCACGAAAAAAGAGCCCCTCTCTCTCCTCGCCCCTCTTCCTCTCTCGCCGGCTGGCGGCGGCGGCGGTCACGCGACCGCGCGATACGGGGTTGAGTCAGTCGGTGCCGGGCGATGAAGGGCGGCAGCGGCAGCCTCTTGCTCCTCCTGGCGCTCCTCGGCCTCCGCGCCGCCGCGACGGCGGCCCAGCGGGGCCCGGGCAGGCAGGGCGCACCCGGGCCCGCCAGCCAGAGGGACCTGCCCACGGTGAGGCTGCCCGGACAGGGGACCGTCGTCGGCAGAGAGGTGATGAGCGTTGATTTATCAGTGCGGGTGACGGGGGACAAAGGAAGTGTGCGAGAGTTTCGGCTGCGTTTTTGGCGATTTTCGTTTGTTGAGAGGGGCTGGATTTTTCGAGGGAGGGAGGATTTCTTGGGGTGGAGAGCTGGGAATTTGGAGTTTGTTGGGAGGAGATTGTTTGGTTGAGGAGAATTTTTTCTGATGGGTGTAGAAAAAGTGTTAGATTCAGTTTTTGTAGAAAGAGAATTTTTTGTTTTCGACCGATTGTTGAAAAATTTAGATTTTTTAGTGCATTTTTTTTATACTAAAAAAGTTAGATAAAGAGCATTTTTTTAGCTCCTTTCCTATGTTTATACCACTCCAAGCTCGTACTTTAACATGAATTTGGCTTGATTTTTGGTTCTCATGGTATAAAATAAAGTTCAAAACTACTATTGCTAATGAATCTTCCAAAAAAGTGAGTTTTATCTTCTATTGTGCATTTTTGCTTTTTTTTATTCTAAATTTTAAAAATTTGGATTATTAGTTTCGTAAGGAAAAACTTTATCATTTTTAAAAATAATAGAAAAAGAAATGATGATCGTTCAATTAAACAAAAATTATAAAAAAATTATATATTATAAATATTTCATAATTTTCGCTGTTTATTTATATACTATGAACTATAAAACTATTTTCGATCTATTTAGTTTGTTCTCATTTTTAGAAAAATAACAACAATATAATTTTTCATAGTTTTTGTGAAAAAAAAACTAGGAAATAAAAAATTTGTTTTAATAAACTGTTAAATTTTCACTTATAAATAAATTTTAGTTTATATCGTTTATTCTATAATAATAACTGTATTTACAAAAAATTAGCTTAAATATATAAAAATATATATAATATAATACTGAAATATATTTATTTACAAAATCAGACGTCAAATTTTTATGTCGCTTGCTAATTTTTATGTCAAATTTTTCTAAAACTTATGAACTCGTCGATTGCATTAATTCATATTGTGTTGTGGTAATTGAAGAAACCGAAATAATAATTGGACCATCTGGCGTTTTTTCATCGTGCACAGAACGCTTATAGAATTTTTCCTGAGATTTCTGGGAAAAGTGTTCACCAGAAATCTCGTGGACTGTGTGTCTGTGTCTCTGCATAGAATTATTCCATCCAAATCTTTTACCGCAAACATCGCATTCGAAATCTTTTCCTCCTTCGTGGACTATGTGTTTATGTTCAAGCATTTTTTGTTTGCTTCCAAATTTTTTACCGCAAACCTCGCAAACGAAATCCTTTCTTCCTTCGTGGACTGTGCGTTTGTGTTTCAACATATTATGCTTAAATCCAAATGTTTTACCGCAAACCTCACATTCATAATATTTTCTTTCTTTGTGATCCGTGCGTTTACGCGTCAGTATATTTCTGCTCTGTTCTGCATTTTCATCATAATTCGCAGGAGTTGCGACTTGTGATCTGAAAATTATTATAACGAATGTTACGAACTTGAGTATCACATTTATATTGCTTAATTTTATTATATACAATTATTTAAAAAAGAATAGGT
>UCOL01000717.1:0-53513 GCA_900474335.1 Ormyrus nitidulus
CCCCATCGCTGGTCTTGTCGATCTTCTCCCTATACTCTTCTCTTCCGGCTCTGTCTCGCTCTTCGGGGGCTGCTTTCCCATTTCCTTCGCCGTCCTCCTTTCTTCGGTTTTCAGTTCTACCTCTCTTTCGCTCCCGCTTTCTCGCTCTCTTTGCTTTGAAACAATTGGAGTCCTTCGAGTGTGTTGTCCGTAGCTCCGGCCCCCAATGATTGGAAATCGTTTTGCTTTTTCGCGAATCTTGGACTTCTTGGATTTTAATGGCTAAAAGCAGCTGCGGGGAAGAGAGAGAGAGAAATAGGGACGGCAAAGATTGGGAATGTATATGAGTGTGTGCGGGGTAACTACGGCAAAGTAATTGTTTTCCTTCGACTTTTTCAAACGCTCTCTTCCTTTTTGACAATTTAAGATTGGTTTGAAGAAAGACGATCTTCAGAGATTGCTTCATCTTCTAGGTTTCGGTTTTTTACAATTATTTTAACTCACGTGAATGTATTTTAATTTTTAATCAATTCACAATGTAAGAATACACATTTTTTCAATTGAATATGTAACTGTCTGATGTAAATCATATTTATCTTGTTTCGAAGAGCCACCGATAATAATTTAATACTTCAAATATATAATACATTTATCGTTTTAAAAATTAAAGAGGAAACGACGTGAAAACGTTGATCTCAATTCTAAAAGTCGGAAGTTAGCTTTCTTTAAATATTTAACAGCCCATTTAATAACGCAAAGGAAAAAGCCAGAATTTTAAACTTCAAGAGACGGGACGCATATTTTCTGCACGTATTAATTCGTCGATGCCTAACTTAATGCATCTCTAATAATGCGAATAATGATCTCGTATCCTCTGGCATCGTTGTCGCAGTACCTCTAAAAATACACGCACTGTACAAAGCGAATCGGGCGAAGGGGACGACGGAAGAGGAAAGTCGCTGCAGCAGCAGCACGCGCAAGACGGAAGGAAGGAAAGGAAAAGAAGGCAGAGGCCTTTTTTTGTGCCCGGGCAAGCAAGCTGCATAGGAAATTGCTGACGCGATAGTCGGGACTCGCTCCGCCGCTGCTCGGGAGAGCCACTCGGGGCGAGAGATTTATTATTTATGGGAGGATAATGCTGTTCTTCTGGAATTATAACGCTTTAATACGCCGGGCGGACGGGACTCTTCGGGCTGAGGCGAAAATTTCGTAGCCGACCGACCGAAAAGCCATTTACAGCGTCGGCGAGGCTTAATCCCGTTAGCGCTTTTTCTCCTTCCGGGCTTTTAGGACTTTCCTTGACTTCTTCTTCCCGAGGAGGAAGGGAGAATTACAAGCGACGTTGGATTAATAACAAGCTAATACGAGTACTGCGGTAAGAGATTGTGGGGGAGAAAGTGTTGAGATTTTCCTTTGATATTTTTTAATTTTTCTTAAAGGCCGAGGAGGGGAAAAGCAGAAGCCGCCGCTTTGAAGTTTGGTATCCGCGGCATCTGCAATGCCGCGCTGAAAGGGGATTTTAAATGATTTCACCGCACTGGTCGACGAATCGTCTTTTAATTACTTTTTTCACGTTTGACCCGCTTTCTTATTTTCGCTTCTCAAAATTTAATTTCTTAATTTGTCAGAGATCTGCGTAACATTTATTATTGATTTTAAAGTACGTTATTCAGATTCAGTAATCTGTACGTCTTGTCTGACTAGAATCAGTGTATTTGCGCAGTTTGAAACTTCCGTTATATTAAGTTTAGCTCGTGCAAAAGAGATAAATTTCACCCTCAAATAATAATGACGGACTTTTCTTTTTTTAATATTCATAGTTCTCCTCGGAAATGAAAATTCCCCCGTCCGATTGGCGCGTCCCACTTTTCCGGGCCGTCGTCTCCTCGCGTCGTCGACGCTGTCAATTAAGGAAAAAAAAGTCGAGCACATCGCGTGCGATCATTAACATAAATCGTTCGAGCCACTAGGGGACGCGACGACCCGCGAAACACAATAATCACATCCTCCTTAGCCGCCGCACGGCGATGATCCGCGCTTCAGGAGGACTGAAGACGCTCGAGGCGGGAAAAAGAAGCACGCGAGAGGAAAAGAAAATTAATACCCAAATGAGGAAGCTCCGCCTTAATTGCGTTTGCTCGCTCTATATTATATATATATATATATATACGTACATCGTCCCTTCATCCGCTCGCGGAATCTTTGAATTCGCGTCGCGTCTACTTCGGGCGCCCTCTGCGCTTGCGCTTGCGTCTGTGTGCGCGCGGGGCTGCGGAGTAATTAAAATCCGCGCTCGACGCACTCGTCACTTAATGAAGATCCTCGCTCGTCCACGAGAAATCTTCATCCTCTCTAATCACCGTCGGCCTCTCCTCTCCACGCGTTATACATTTTTACGCTCGCTCGTTCCCCCCAATTACAAGACGTCGAGTGCACGCGCGAGGCTCACCTATCGAGGAGAGAGACGAGTCTCAAAGCCCCTCTCCTCCTCCGCGAGCGGACGTACGTCTCTGCTTTACAGCTTGTTAATTCGGAGAACTCGAACGAGAGTGGAGGAAGGCGCGAGAGCGAGCCTGAAAAGAGGAGGCTTTTGTCGAGAGTGATCGTCGAAATTGCGCGAACGAGCAAGTGGGATGTGAGGCAGCCGATGGAGATGAAAGATTGCCGTATCATTAGGAGACACTCGGGGATTACGCCTATAGGTCGACAGGCTACTCGTACGGTTTTTCATTCGCGAATTTTAATAATTATCTACTCGGCTCTCTTTGTGCCAGCCTTATTAATAAGTGGGGAAACGGACGTATTACGTTTTTAATTAAAAGCCAGCTTCCTCGGGATAATTTTTTTTTTTTTGCAATGCTCGGTGCGCGCGGTTTTATTAGTTTATTTAATTAGTTCCAGAGATATAGCGGCGGGAAAAAATAAGGTTAAGGAAAGTGCGAGAGCAGAAGGGTTATTATGAAATCTTGATGCGCATGAATATTTTATAGTGGGACTGGCGGAGTTACAGCGGTGTGTGGAGGGTGCTCAGAGCGAATTGTAAAATAATGAAGCAACATTTTTTATTCAATCCAGCATTAGTTCATCTCATTACTATTGCTGGAAACCGGATGAAGACATTTAGGTCAGAATTTTGACCGGTTACGATAATAAAAAGAGTGGATCGATCGCTAAAATTAATTCCAATCGCAGCTCGCCTGACAAGTGCAGCCTCCACGAGAGACACATTCCCTCGGCGATATAAGAATGCAAGATGAGAGGATTGAGAGGGGATCGAAGTCGTAGCTTTTTTAATTCGTCGCGGAAGAATTCGCTCCGTCGGATTCGCAATCCGCGAGCGGCTTGCCTCACAAAGGAATGCCAACTCCATTCCCGGCGTCTTGCCTCCTCTCGCGTCAAACATACACGAAGGAAGCGAGAGAGAGAGAGAGAGGACCGCCGGCATGCGAGAGTCCTGGCAGTTTCTTTTGAAGGAGCAAAGGGGGGAGGAAGGGCGGCGAGATAGTAAAGTCGATGGCAGTGTCCCAAAGAGAATTTCCTAGTAGTCTCTCGTTCTCGGGGTGCCGCTTGCCAAGTGGAGTAGTCACTTCGATCCGCCTTAAAAGTCACGGCCGGCAGGCTGCGCGACTCGAGCTTCGTGACTGGGTCCATAAGAAAGGATTTAAAGTGACTCCGTAAGATGCTACACCAGTTGCATCGAATATCAGCGCCTCTCTTTTCCGCGCCTTCTTTTTTGCTCTCCCGCCGACGCCTTTCTTCGCCTGCTCTCTCTCTCCCTCTCTCCCTCAAGCTCCGTCTATGCATGTCTCCTCCTTGTACGTGTGTATACTTCGTTTCGCACCTTCCTGCGCATTGAAAACAGACACGTTGTATGAGATGCGCCGGCGGGGAAGGTACGAGGCGGCGAATTTCCATAAATATGTATGTATGGATTTTCATGGCGCGCATGACTTGCCCGTTGGGTATTTACATAATTTCTCCTTTTTTGCAGCTACGGCTAAGCGTCTTTCTTTAACTTCATCCCATCAGCGAGAGTAAGAGTAATTTTGCTGAATAAATACTATGCCCTGAGGTTAAGTGTATTGCGGAATTCATTGGTTCCATTGTAAAACCGCGGCTGTTTTTATTAAAACAGCACGAAATCTCTTTGTATTTGATTAATTCATATAGAAGTGTTTTTTTATGGCATTCAAATTGCATTCATTGAAATATACGAGTTTCGCAAACAAGCAATAAGCCAGCATAATAAGAATCAGCATTATAAAATCCTATTAGGATCGAAAAGCCAACAAAGATAATTAAAATTACCGAAAGCAATTCCAAGAAATGCTCGTCCCATTTCCTATTTTTAATCAATGGCAAAATAAAAATCTAAAGCAATAAGCAGACGAAATGAAAATCGTTCTCAACATTAACCTTTGATTTCAGCGTCAACAATCATCGAGCCGGAGTTCGTGAAAGACATCGGCAACATCACAGTGCCAGCGGGCAGGAGCGTTAAACTCGCCTGCACAGTCAAGGATTTGGGAACGTACAAAGTGAGTACGCAGCTTGGCTTTAGGTTCCGAATCACTTTCGCAAAAGACCCACATCCATCCGCGCGGTCGCGCGTTTATATCGCGCCCGTTTATTCCGCCAAAAAAAAAAAAAAAATCCGCCAGCGGCGCGATTCAGCCGAGAGGAGACAGAGGCGGAAATCAGACTTGGCTTCAAAGCCGCGCGCGGGAAGCACAGCAGCTTGGCGCGGCCTGAAAGTTTTGCGCGCTCTCTCGTTCGAACGACGCGTCGATGGAAAATCGCGGCGCGGCTGCACGCGAGACACTTGATTTTAATGAGACCCTCCAATGAATCGCATTCATTAAAACGTTGCCGCGCGCTCGAGAGTGAGAGAGGGGGGAAAAAAGCGCGAGGGAGCTCGCTTTAAAAAGGGACGGGGGGAGATTCGAGGTTGCATCGAAAAAGCCGCGGATGCGCCGGATTCGTGAATTCCAATGACCCCCTCGCGACGACTCTGTCGAGAAATTAAATCGATGCCGAGATGGAGATGCTGGGAAAAAGCGGGCAGGCACAAGTCGCCGTCGTCGTCGTCGGGGTTGACGCGGCAGCGCGTAAGCATGTATGTGCCGCGGGAAAATTGAATCGGGCCTTGCGGCTTTGGAGGCCTGCCAGAACTCGGCGTTTCGATGCGCTCTGGCTCGAGCTTTGGTTCCTCTTGGCTTCTCGCGACGCGAGAGCCTCCTCTCTCTCTGTGCTTTTTTTTCCTCTGCATGCAGCGCGGCGAGCACTCAGGGAAGAGAGAGAGAGAGGCGGCCGAAATTTTTGGAAATCCGAGAAAGCATAGCTACCGACTGCCCCGGAGATTGGATCCGCTCAAGTGGGTCTTGAGAAGGGTTTTTCGGGGGTTGGAGGTGCTGCAGCGGAGGCCTTTCTTTTTTCCTCTTTATTAGTCCGCCGCGTTTGTTGAGAGCGCGGAGACGTCGAGGGGGCGCGACGCGGGTCAAGGAAATTTACTTAGCTGCTGCTTTTTCGCCCCCTCTTTCCTTTCGGCGAATTTTATAATTTTATGGAGAGGAAATTTAGTGTAAATTTTTACTCTGACAGATTGTCCGTCTTTGATGTATAAGAGTATATTTATTAAAATTTTTTTAAGCATTTTTTTATAGAAGATTTAAAAGATTTCATTACTGATTGATCGCTACAATGATGTATGATGTATTTGTGAAAGTTATTAAAATTTATTATTTTTAAACGGAAAACTTAGCTTTTTAGATCTTTTAGGGATTAAAAAAAACTTTGATAGGATTTAACCTACTTTTTCAAATAAATGTTTAAAACGCAAGGAGCTTCCTTCATTTAAATTTAAGCTCCAATTCTTTTTAATACTCGCATCATTAATTAAATCGCCTAAGAATATTCTACGCTATCATTAACACGAGGATCCAAGTCAAAGCAAGCCATACAGTCAACAATGAAAAAGCTCCAACGAAAAAGCACTCGACGACGTTCGCGCTCGAAAAAAAGTTCGATGAGCGATCGGAACGACTGCGGGCAATAAAGCTAATCAGAGGAAGGTCGGCTTAAATCCCAGGGCGAGTCGAGGGGCTTTAAGAGGCCGCATTTAGTAGCAGCGATCCCCCGTCGCCTTTCCGCCGGCAGTCGCTGTGCGGAATACCACAGGGAGGATGTAAGGCAGCCTGGGCGCCGCGAGGGGGGGGACCACGAGACACGGAGCCGCCGCCGCCGCGTGCGCGCAAACTTCCCTTTAGCGCTCGGAGAAGCCCCTTGCGACGACTTCAACTCAAACACTTGCAATCGTCACTTAACTGAAATACACTTACGCCCGCGACGTCTAATTAAATTATTTACCTACTGATTACGCGACTTGCTGACTTTTTCTTCGAGTTCACTAGTTTTTGGGTATTTTTTTATGTTTGAGTGTAGTTCGATTACTGACGCGGTTGATTAATTATTGGTTGAAAAGCATTAATGATTAATATCATTTAATTTTCAGTGCAATTTGATTTTTCCGTTAAAACTAATTTTAAGCTGTATTAATTGGGTTTTTTTTTCAATGTCTTTGAAGCTTTTTGGTACTTATCGCGGCAGATGGATTTGCAATCCAACTCGCATTACGCGTACTTAGAAATGCAGCCTATCAGCAATGTAACTAATATCCCCCAATGTTCATCCAAGTTCCAGATTTGCATAATGGCAGAACTGGCCGAACTCCTCTCGCGTCTTAACTATACACGAATAATTAAGGCCGCATCTTATCAACTCCCATTTCCCAAAGACACAGCGCCATTGTCTCTTGTTTCGTATCGCCTTACGCACCCGGCACTTTCATTACAGGAGCCCAGCCCTTCCCCGACCAATCAATCGCAATTATCCCGCCTAATTAACTTATAATCTAAAACTTTGTTTTACAAGTAATTATCATACAAGAGCGTGGGGTTAAGCTTACAATTTTCGCCTTAATGACGAAATTTTAGTGTAAATTTAATTAAAATTTTCCGTTTTTAATGTATCTTCAGAAAAAAATATCAAAGGCAAAAAAGGGAGAAGCAGAGCAATTCTCCGGAGCAACTTGTTAAAATCCCCAGGCTTATCTAATCATTATCCCCGAAGCAATTGGCCCTGTCGATTTTTCAATTGACCCTCGAGAGCGGGGGCGCGATTTTCCCGTTCCGCACCGCTGCCCGAGCCCGAGAAGTGGAAACGACGATGAGAGCTTTAAGAAGCAGTAGTCGGAGTGGTGTCGGCGGCGGCTCTTCGTTATCCTCCCGCGCTATATAGCGGTGGGCTTCGGGCAGGAATGGATGATGAACTCCTAGGGTAGTTCGGGGCAGGTTGTATTATTAAGACGTTACCTCGCGAAGTCGCTCGCCGGGCTGCCACAATGGCGACGGCTATGAATTTCACTCTCGTCTGAACAACTACTGACGCCACTCGATGAAAGACCGAAACTTTCGCTCGAAAGGTCGGCTTGAATGCTTTCGAAATTCTGTTGTTTATAATTAATTTAACGTAGAGTTCAATGACGATAAGCATTTATTCTTTACTTAGGAATCAATTTAAATACTAATACGAAATTATGCAATAAAAGCTTAACTTTAAAATAAAGATAAGAATAAAGTATTCATGCGCAAAGAATGGATTATTATTAGCAGCAGACACAGACCTCTTGAATTTTTTAGTAAACGTTCAAGAGACTGTTTGTGTAACAAAAAGTTTAAATAAAAATGACTACTTTTCCACCGAAATAAGTTTAATTTACGAAGCAAAAAAAGAGATAACTAAGCATTAATTGAATAATGCGAGTCCGTTACCCCATTTAAAGCCACGATGATCCCCATTCTCCCGGTCATCGATACGCAGTCGAATCTCGATAAGCCCCGGGCTCCGCCTCTCAGCTGTACAAACAAGCTCGCGGAGGAGCGCCTTCGGAAACTCTTGCGGTGCGGCCGGTGTTTCTCCGGTGGAGGTGCGTTCGAAGCCGCGCGGCGGTCGAGAGCGGCGCGCGCTACCGGCGGGAAACAGCGACGGAGGGAGAGTGTATCCCGACGAGAGTGCACCGCATAGAGTGCGGCGCGGAGAGTCTACATCCGGAATACCGACAGCAAAACCGCAAACACGCGGCTTGGCGCAGCCAAAGCTTCTCTCTCTCTCTCCGCCTCTTCCCGAAAACCAAAGCCAACGCCACGCCGCGGGCCGTAAGTGGAGCCTTCCCACGGGAAAGAAACGATCAAGCCTGTAAACTTGGAGTAAAATCGTGCGGGTGTACGCATGAAAATCGGTTGAATGATGCAAGTTTTATCGGTTTTTATATTATAAGTCTTCTTCGATCGGATTGTGTACTTCGGCGACGGCGAATCAAAAGTCGAGTAGTCAAGTTTTGGATAGAGTTGCGCCCAAGAATTTACCCAAGCGGCCTCACTTTCGTATGTTTTTGCGCAGTATGCACACTGCGAGTATTATCGGCGGGAGGGGAATTTTTGAGGGCAGAATCCGCGGAATTAATGCAGGAATTGCGCTCGCGTCAGTGCTTATTAATAACGCGATCCTTGAAGGAAATCCAAACTATGCTTGGATTTTAACTCTTAACGAGCTTGTTGCGTTTTCGAACGCTTTATTAGAATGTTTGTAAAATAGAACGAAAGCTCGAAGGTGCAAAATCAGAATGGGATTTAAAATTTACATCGAGAAATTACTTGAATTTTAAAGACAATTATTGCCTGTTCAATTTTATCTAATTAAATATGTTTGTGTAAAATCAGGTACTTGTAATATCATGTACCTTTATTAAAGAATATTTACTTCGATAAATGATCGTTTTTAAATTTATGCTTATTTGTTTGCTTGAACTCGGTACTTTACATAATAAGCCATCAGTTTTCGCCATTATTGAAAGAGGATTCAGCAGCAGCTCTTCTTAAAGCCGATCTGCATCGCCGCAAATTACAAAACCCTCGGCAAATATCGTAAATAATATCCCCAAAATAAAGCTCGCATCGAGCTCGTTTAAATACCTTTCAAGCTTCTCAAAAAGCAGGCATCCTCGTCCAAATAGAAACGAGCGTCCTCTGTAAAAAAAAAAAAAAAATGTCCCCCCATCCGCTTTCATTGGCTTTTTAAAAGCGTTTTAGAGGTTAGGAGATTTGATTCGCCCTTCTCGTTACCCGTGAGCTCGGCTTCCTTCCTTTTTTTTTGCCCTCGCCTTCCCTCTCGCTCTTACGCTCTCGCTGACGGTATAAGTAGCCGGGCTTTAGTGCCACTTACCATCGCAAACATTATTTTATCATTTTAATGGCGCGCGCGAGCGAGAGTCTTTGCCAAACAGCGAGGTTAAAGAAAAAAGGAGGAGAACGAACGAGCGGAATGGGGGAGTAATTTCGCGTAGCCGGTAAGTTTCCGTAGTCGGCTTGCCTTTACTTTCCGGATACCTACGAGAGCCCCTATTTTTTTCGAACGAGTTTAAGAAAAATGCGGACAAGTGCGAATAGTATAATATTTAAGCGATTAACGATATTTACATATAAAAAATAGCACAAAGCATTACGTATTCAGTAAAGTGACTATTCACCGACGTAATTCAAAGAAGACGCCCGTAACAAGTCACACAGCTTAAACCGCAAAGACGAGAGTTCGGGGAAAAAAAAATCATTATCCGATTCATATTTGAACGTAAGCGAATCCCCACCGACAGCGATCGTTTTGAAATTTTTTCAATAAGAAACTTTTCGCATCTACCTCCAGTCCCCGTTAATACAGAAACGACTTCCACGTGGCGCAGGCTCTTTACCCCCTCCCCTCCGAAGCAGGTCAGCCCTCGGCAGCAACAGCTCCTTGTATATGAGATTACGCTTGTTATGACAGTTTCCGGGCCGACGGCGAAGAAGAACAAGTTCCTCGGCCATTCTTCGCCTCCTCCCTTCTCTCTTCTCCCCCCTTCGGGGCTGACTTCGTTAGGCACAGCCGAGCGCCGCTTTAATTCAGCAAACTCGAATTTTCTCTCCCGCCGCGCGAGGCAGCCTCTTAGCCGATCTATCTTCTATCCGATTTCCATCCCTCCCCCCTTCCCTCGGCTCTTTTTCTTCCTTGCTTTTTGTCGGGGGCCTCGCTACAGCGTTTCAGCCACTTCTCGATGAAAGTTCTCTCGGCTTCCTGTTTGCTAATGGCGAGATAAGTTATTTTTCTCCAGCCACGCGGCTCGCGAGTTTCTCTATCTTTTTCGCAAATTCGCTCTTTCTTGCAGTCGCTCTCTCTTTCTCTCTCTTTTTCTCTCTCTCTCTTGGAAGATGAAAAAAGAATAAAAGGGAATCGCAGCTCGAGTCTTTTTCCGTGTTTACATCCACGGCTCGCGAAGGCAAAAAGCGACAGATTGAATTGCGATGCTTTCGCGAGAGTTCCTTCGATCCGATTGCAGAGTTATACATACATGTATTATAGGTACAGTTGAGAATCTTCTTTACGGATCCCGCGGAAAGTTTGCCAGTGTCTTGGGAGCGCCGAACTTCGGATCTTACTCTTTTACGATCTTGGGAGAATTGAAATTGAAGCATATTAATTTAATTTAACGGCCAAAGTATTTTCGTTTATGCGCAATGAAATATGAAATCATCCGTCTATTCCATTCAATTTATACCACGCCAATTCCTAGAAACAGAACCTGTTTTTAAACGCAATTACATTCCTAAGGCTATTTAATTTTTCGCGCGCCAGTCTCAAGCCAACTTTTCCAAGAACAAAGGAAAAACTCACTTCGGAAACTCAAAGCAGCAAAAGCAGAGCGTAATATATATAAAAGTTCCGACTTCGTGGAGGAGCTCAAAAACGAAATTCTCAAGCACGCGGCGGCAAAAGGGAAAAACTTTTCGGAGCCGGCGATAATTGCCAAAAAGAAAGTCGGGGTACCGCCACGCGCGCCCCGAGATTCGTATTATATCAATCTCTATTGTTTTCGCGTGCTCGCGCTCGAACTGTCCGAAAGCACGGCGGAAAGCGCGTCCCTCCTCCGACTGCGATATCCATCATCCGTCCGATGGCAGATTTTTAATAAAACTCCCGGCCGGACGATTTCTTGCCCCCTTCCTCTCGTATATAGGCTGCGCCCCGGATTATTAGCCGAGCGACGCTGATTTGTCTTGCAAATGCGACGAGCCTCAATCGAGATTAATACAGCGCCCTCTGCTCTCGCGCGTGATAACGTCTACGAGTTTCGCCTGATGTTGCCGCTAGGCGTTTTTTTTTCGACGCGACTTTTTTCTACTTTCTGTCTCTATTAAGCTATTCGTTTTGGGAGGAAAGATTTATGTATGAAATATTTAGACTGAAATGGGTTATTGCTTATTTGGAGCTGCGGGATAGTAATGGAATAATATTTTTTAATTAGTTATCGATTTGTTACAAATTATTTAGTTTGATAAGCATCTTACACAAATTTATTGAACAATATCTTATAATCTCTGCTCATTCTGTTATTGGATCGGGACTCTATTCTCGTTAAGAATTAAATCAATGAAATTTTATTTGAAAGTAAATTTCATTAATGTTTTATGCGAAAAATGCTTTTATCAGATTATAAAAGCAGAGCGTAAAGAGAAGTTTCTACCAATATTATTCAATGAGATAAATTGATAAATTGATTTACGGAAATTTAGATTTGGTTATACCTTTTAAAAATTATTCCTCGTTTCTAATCTTTACAGCAACATTTCTCCGCAATTGAAAATTATAATAAAGCATTTCGACCAGCAGCCCTCCGTCCTACCGAAACATCACTCAAAACCCAACTCGCCCTCGTAAAAAAATACCGTCAAACGACAGGAGCGGTAAAAAGTTGCTCCCGGAGAAAGAGACGAGCCCGTCTCGCGGAGCAGCTTTCATTCAATATCATTGGCAATTCGAGGACGGCGAGGTAAGCAAAAGACGACGGACGGAGGATAATAACGGCGAGCCCGGCAGCAGCTAAGGTCTAACGGGAGGGTGGAGGAGCCAGGAGAAATCTTTAGGCGCGTGTTCCGGAAGAGACGACACTCATTTTCCTGGCCGTTGACTCCGAGAGTCCCAGCCCGAGAGAGAGAGAGAGAGTCTCCCTTGCGAGCTGGCCCCGGACTCGCTCGCCTTAGCAGGGCCAACGTTCGCTCGCTCCGCTTCCATCAGGCGAAATAGCCGCGAGCGTAGAGCTCGTGAAATTTTAGTGCTCGAGCGCGCGCGGATCCTGCGGCTCGCAACCGAATTACGGAATGGAAAGAGGAGGAAAACGGACGGCAGGCCGAATTTGACGAGCGGCGGACACTTGTCCTCGGGATATCGCTGTTTACTACTTGCGCGCGCTTTTCTTTTTTTAGGGCGACGCGGAAGCTTCGTTCGAGCTCGCGCGAGTGTTTTGAAAGTTACTTACTGCTTTTGCATATCCTGATGAGTACAGATTAAATAATGGCAGTGTTTTAGTTTCGAATTTACGCATAACGAGGACGCGACGCGGGTTTCGAAGAAAATGCAGCGTGCAGCTCCTGTAAAAGATCATTTTCTTATTTTAGATAAGAGTAAAGCTTTTAAAGTTTCTTAATCGCGATAACAAAATGTTGATCAGCGGAGCTTAAAGCGCAAAATAATAATGAAGACGGAGGAAAAGACAATCTGAAAAAAATGTACTCAGATTTATTGCAGGATAGTGCACACAAATTTACCTTAAGTATGCAAATACTACTCCGGTGGTAATTTTTTTTTTTTTAAAGAAGGCGCTTATCTCCTATCTTTACTTTGCTGTAAAAAGGATTATTACATTTGCTATCAGCGTTAAGCTTTCAAAATAGCTTTAAAAATGAAATCAGTTTTAACAACCCATTCTGCGTAATAGTTATATTACAATCTTTTCTAAGATGATCTTTAACGAGTTTTCTTAACATTTTTTAAATTAACCTTTTACTTTTTATGAATTGCACAAAAGTTTTTCAAATCTTGTAAAATATGTAGCGTTTATATTTCAGGTTCAAAACAGGTGTTATTGACATTTGATGAAGTACATATTTTTTGTAAAAGCAAAAAGTTTTTAAACAAGATTAAAGTTAAACTTTCCGCAACGAAACATTCTACTGGTTCACGAACTGAATTTTTTTTTTAAACGTTCTAATTAACTGCTTGAAGCAATTTTGCATCTTTTTACTCCTTGTCATTTACTTTATTGGCAGTTCTTAAAAGTTTTTCACTTTTAAGCGAATTCTTTACAAGCTTATTAGTTTTTTGAAAAATAAAACGTATTTTACCCTGCAGTTTATCCAACATTATATCTCGACGAATCTGATGGACAGTATAATCGTATAATAAATAAATATTCGCGGCGCATTGGCGCTGAATTTTAAGAAAATGGGAAATATCGCGTTTTTACGTATAAAGTAAGTTAATTAATGGCCCCTACTAATGGGGAAAGCGCATTCTAATTTCCTTCCGGCGAAAGGCCAAAGGGGAGACGGCGAGCAAGGAAAATACTCGAGCGGATTGACTAAAAACAAGCAAAAAAGAGGCCGGAAAAAGAGCGGAGTGAAAAAGACGCTGCCGATTAGCGCATTGATTAGCTGCACGAGCAACGAGGCGAAGCACTCACCGGCACTTTGGCACCGCGTGCACCGCCATTTCGCTTTCCGATTTAAGCTCTCTCTCCCCCTCCCCCCTTCTCTCTCTCTCTTCCTCCGGCTTTCGCGCGCTTTTTTTTCAGCCGGGCTCAAAGTAACAGGCTTATAGCTGTTTCGAAAAAATAATCCCCTTCCATATTGGCCGAGTGTTTTTCATCGTTTTTATTTCCGAAGATTTTACGAAGTGCGTTACGTAAAAGAGTGACTATTGTCTGCGCTTGAATGAGTGCGATTCAGATTGAGTACTTTCGAGTTTTTATTACATAAATTTTCCTTTTTTAATTCAAGTATTTAAAACGATTGAAACTAACAAACAAGCGTATATTAAAATATTATTTAATTTCTAAAATTGATTAAAATTTTTTGTGGCGCAGTACGCAATATAAATTTTCCAGATCCGATCAAAAGGATTTATTACGCATTTCATCAAAATTTCACGAAAGCCAAAATCACTACACGTCAAAGGCATTCTTCCTTAAATCAAATGTACGAATTAATATTTTTGCTTTTGTCAAAGGAAAGACTTTGCGAATTCAAAGGTTTTAATTTTATCAATGATCGGCCCCCATCTAAAAGACGGTTTTAATTTAAATTTTAATTAACAAGAAGAGCGAAATAAAAAAAATATTCGCAATCGATAGCGTAAGTCTATTTCGTAAGATAAATATTTATAAAGCCCGTGCGCAAACAAAATTTCATTTTCCTTTCCACGGCCAGTACAGTCCTATCTGTTCAAAGGGGTAGAAATCTCACTCTTTATGATTAAAAATTGCCTTTAAAGCTAAAAGGTCCCATCACCAGCACGCGCAGTCGCGAAAAAAGCCGCGTCCGCCCCGAAAATAATTCCCCTCGAGTCTTCGAAAAAGCTTTTTTCGCCCCCCGTCTCTCGCAAATCTCAGATAAGCGCGCCAAGTCTCTAAAAGGAAACAGGTGATCGAGCGGCTCAGTATAAATCGGGCGCGCGTAAAATCCTCCGATCGGTCGAGCAAAATAAAAAGGCGCGAGAGCGGAACAAAGACAATCGAAACAAAAAAAAAGGGGAGAAGCGTCGCGTCGTCGGCGACGAGTGAATTTTGAAAAAAAAAAGAAAAAAAAAAAGAAAAAACGCATCTGGCCGCTCGCAAGAGGCTCCCGGGGCTTTTTAACGCTCCGCTTGTCGGGGCGGACACGTCGCAACACTTTTTGGCACTCTGCAGGCCGGCTCTTTCTCTCCCTCCCACTCTCCCGGCGCGTGAAAGCCTTCTCTCATTGAACGCGACGCGAGGGAGGGAGAGAGAGAGAAAGCGAGCTGCATCTCCATTATTGTGCGTTATCGGGCTCCAATGGACTTTGTGCACGGCTGGACGCTCCGACGTCGATTCTGAAAGGCCGGCCGGCCGAGCTCCCGGTAATTACCTTGGAATCGGCGGTCCGCGCGCACACAGACCGCGCATTTTCGCCGGCGTTAAGCTCGCTATCTGCGTTCTCTATCTGTTGTTTATAGTTCGCTGTGTGTAACGTTTCGCGCTCCGCGCATCGTTTGCACACTCGAATTGCGTTGTACGGGGCGGGAAAGTAGTTTAAGATTAGAGTTAGAGGCGGGGTGAGTTACTCGATTATCGAAAAATATTGCTTTGTTATAAACGAGCGGGGAAAAAGGAAAATAATTAAATTTAATTTACGTGCTTTTTTATTTTTAACAATCTGTCTGAAAGGAACTATAAAGTATACAACAGAATAATTGGAATTTATGCTCGAGATACAAACGCATTTCTAAAGTTCAATGTTTTCATGGCGTTACTAGAAAAAATTTTTAGATATTAAAACTTTTAATATTTTATCTATCTAATTTTTTTTTTTAATTTTGGCTTAGATGTAAAAATAACTGTTAATAAATATTTTTTGCAAAGTTTTATTTTAAAAAAAAGTGCTCTTTAATAACGATGAAAATATTGGATAACGTGAAAAGTCTAAACTGCAAACGATTAACTAATATGATTACAGTTTTTAATTTAACAGAAACCTCTGTTGTAAAAAGACACAAAAATTTTTTTAAAACCGCATTGAATGCACGCAAGGCATAAAAGATTCTTTTTTTTACAGCATTCTCAAACCTAATTGGAACCAATACCTAATTGGAATGTCAAATATTTTATACTAAAATGTAAATGAAATTCATACTTTCAAAGTACACTTTCGTAAAGCCATTGTATAGATTGAGTTAATTCAGAACGGACCGCTTTTATCTACCCTCCCCACAATTTTCGCCCATGAATGAACAAAAGCATATACCTTATAGACAAAATTCAGTCGAAGAACGTCCAACTCTCAACCGACGTGCAAAGGCTCGGCAAAATCGACGGCGAAGGGAAGCAGCCGAAGCCGCGGACGAGAGGGAGAGTTGAGAAACAAAAGTATCAAGTAGGTCGCGCATAAAAACTGCAGAGCGACGAGAGAGAGAGAGAGAGAGAGAGAGAGAGAGAGAGAGAGAGCAGGTAGCGAGAGAGGAATCAGAAATACAAACGCAAAATTATACGCCTCGAACAAAGGGTAAGAAGCGCGAACCTGTAGGGCGGGAGCCGACTTAAAAAGGAATCGAGAAAGGTGCGGGAACAAAGTATAAAGTCAAGAGCCAGCTAAAAAGGGAGCGGAAGAAAAAGAATAAGCGCGAGAGAGTGGGGAGTACATCCGAAAGAGTGCGCCGAAAGAAAGGTAAAAAGAGAGAGAGAGAGGAGCGCGCGTGTAAAAGCTTATAAAGGAAGCCGGAGTGCGGAGAGGAAGGGCGAAAGCAGTTTGCGGGGAAGAAGAAGAGAGAGGTATCAGGGCGATAAGGAGAAAGCGAGAGAGAAGGAGAGAAAGAGAGGGGCACCAGATACGGGGCTCATTAAACCTGGAATGCTGATTGCGTTAACCTGCAGGACCGAAGCGGTGTCTCCCTTCCTCTCCCCTCTCTCTCTCTCTCTCTCTCTCTCTTCCCCTCTCTTTCTCTCTCCGGAGTCGCAGTCGCCTCGGTCTACTAAACGGTTGCTAGTTCGCGCAATTTCGCCTCTGGGGGAAATTTCTCCTCATTGGCGCTTGCTACCATCGGCGGCGCGCGCTCAGCCGGCGACGTTTCTAATCGAGACCGTCTTTTGCCTACCGCGTCGAGGCTCGCTGCCTTTTTCTCCGAAGGATATAGATTTTTTTGGCGGGGCTCTGCGTAATCTAATCTAATCAAGGGGGAATGAATAAATTTTGCGTTCGATGTATCCGCATGGTCGTTCTCAAAGAAACTGTTTGCTGATCAATCGTTTTTACTCGGCATGTAAATGTAAAATCGCTGCCGATACGATATTTTGGCAGGAAACTTTGAAAATGGGCGAACAATTTTTTTATGATTAAAAATGACTTTTTTCCTTTATTTATAAATTATTGAATCTGCTACTACTGGTATATGAACCTGTTTTTAAATAAAATTAATATTTATTTTAAAACTGTCCATTTCATTTTCGTTTAATATCTGGTTTTTTCTGGCAGGGTAACGACTTTATTGGCGATTCTATACTCGCTCGCGGCCATTGCCGCGCTGCCTAAAATTCCGCGTATCGATCAAAGCTTTTTCACCATCGGCTTCACCATTAGCCGCTCGTTAAAATTATGCGATCGATCCAATTATCTTTCACTAGCTTATATTAATAGTTTATTTAGCTCTTATACCCCCTTTCATTCGGCCAATCGCATTAATTATTTTCATAACTGTCTATCAATTTCGAGCCTGGCTTGGTTTTTCAGCCAATCTCTCCTTTTTCCTTCCCCCGAACTTTCTCTTTTTCCAGTTTTATTTTTTTTCTGGGCAAATCAAGCAATTAATCCAATAAACTCTAGTCTCCACCTCCCTCATTTATCTCCTTTTTTCTCTCCCCTCTTTAATCCGCTCTGCCCCTTTGGTCCCAGAGCTGTTCGTTTATTTTGATCTTCTTCTCTGTCTCTTCGCTTTCCTCTCTCTCTCATCTCTTTTTCACTCTCTCTCTAGCGAGGCGTTAATTAGCCAAGGAACTTTTCAATTAAGTCTCTTCGACCGATCTTATTTCGAGGAGAGCCGTATCTCCCTACGCTTTAACCGTAGCCTCTCGAGAGAGCGACGCGTTCGCGCGCGTGACTGCGATCAAAGTTTTTCTGGGTCGCTTTGGTCCTCTCCCCCCAGCCCGCCGCCCGTAAAGCCCGTGCGTTTTAGTCGCCGGGCGCGCCGCGCGTCCGCGATCATTAAAAACCTTTTAAGCGAGTCGCCACACCGGAAAAGCGCTGTATGACGCGGTGGGCCGCAAAGAGAGACAGAGACGAACAGCGAGCGAGGCGTTTCAGTCAACCGCGTTCATTTCAGCCGGCCCCGGCTGGAAATACATATATATATGAAACGGCCAGGGGCGGTGTATAAATATACGCTCGGCCAGAGGGGTATTTGTCGTTCCGCGCAGTTTTACGCGGACGATCGGACGAGCGGGGGAAAGTGTGCGAGCCAACTGTTTACTGTTATATCAGGATGTGTATTATGTATATTATGTATCGATGTATTTTTGGCGTCCGCCGCGCGGAAATGGTCAACGGATTACGTAGTGGCGCGTGCTAAAGGATTTGGGTAGAGCTTACTTTATGGAACAGTTCAATTTTCGATATACAAAATGAATGAGCCCGCCCTTTTAGTCAACGTTTTTGACAAATTTTTATTTTTTTTTTTTCATTTCGATAAGAGCTTTTCAAATTTTTACATTGCACGAAGCTAAAAAATTATAAAGAGTACCCAAAAGACCTTGCTAAATAAATTATCGAAACATTATCAAAACAAACCAAATGAAATTGTCCTTTGGTTCATTAACAAACTTTGCTGAGAGCTGTATGATGATTTTTAAAAGGGAAATGTTTGCGTTAAGCCAGTATTTGTAAAGTACGAAATACTTATTGCATTCAAATTATTCACAAAGACAGATTTTTATACAATTTTATGTGAAACATTGGGTTAAATGTATTTATTATTCTCTTTCATAATTATCCAATGATGTGCAGACATTTTTATAATAAAAATAATTTTTGTAATAACGCGAATAAAATTAATAATTGTTATATGATATAATATTCAAGTATCAAGTAATTAGATATTTTAACGTCACATTTGATAACGTTTCTTTTTATTTTAATTAAGATAATGAGGACATGCAGCAGAAATGTAAATGTGAAAGTGCCTGATGAGAATTTATTTCATTATGCGTACGAAAAATGCATAAAGAAAGTAATAGTGGGGAATACGTGACGCTGAATATGAAAAATTGAAATAAAATTGCAGGCAGCTATACAGCTGCCGCTACGACTAGAGGTGGCCAAAATAACTTTTACTGTCATCGAGCAATACGATCGATCAATATTCCAATTCATTTTTGAAAGCTTTGAAGAAAAGAAAACGTTTGAAATTTATTATTGTGAAAATTTAACCAGGTTTTCATTATTCTCCAATAAGTTTTTAATTCTTAAGTTTAGTAATTTTTATTTATTCATTTCACTTGATACCAAAATCAATTTTAATTTTATATAAAATATTCATACCTGGTGTATAAAGTGAGATAAGTAAATAAAAGTTACTAATAATTTACATTCACTTTTATTAACTACGCAATCGGTTCAATAATATTTGTAAAGACAGATTTATTTATTTATTTTTTTTTTAATAATAACTGCCCTTAATCAGCTACAAGTTGAAATTTTCCCTCAGATCCAATTTTGGAAGCCCTAATTATGAGCAGGCTATAAGCGTACACTGATTCCGTTATTATTTAAAATTGAACTTTGATTACAATTACCACCTCGAACTACGTTTTAATTTAGAAATGAGGACTCGCATCGATTTTCCTGAAAAGCGTGCTCCAAAAAACGATAAACACCTCAACAAAGACGTAGAATCGGTCACCCTCCAGGAAGTCGCGCGGTCCTCTCTTTCAAGTGTATCGAGTAAACAAGAGCGACAGCCGCAGATAACCGAGCGTTGTGCAAGAGCCTCCGGTATTGTCTTCAAGGCAGGGAGGAGGGAGAGGTTGTTACACACAGCAGAGAGAGAGAGAGAGTATCCATACGAGCTGACCAAAATCAATCAAGGCTCCTGATTGTCACAGGACGATGTTGATGCATCCTAGCTCCGAGCTTCGAACGCGCTCAGAGAGAGGGAGGGAGAAGGAGAGAGTCGCCGATGGCCGGTCGCTGCTGATGCTGCGCGAGTAAGAGAGAAGAGGCGCGCTGGTAGCAATATCGCCTCTGCCTTGTACCTCGTGCCGGCGCTCTTGTAGCTTTAGGAAAGTGGAGCAAGAATTAGAAATTCTTTAATTACTTAAGAAGAATAGAGATACGAAAATAAAAGGAACTGCACGGCGAAAGGTCTTGCAGGAGATCTTCAATGAAATTAAATTCTCGAGCGCAAAAAGAAATTTGGCAAAGTGTGTCAAAATAATTTAGTACCTTACATATACTTTAGCCGGGAAAAATTTCACCTCGACGCCGGTTCCAATTTTTGGAATAGCCAAAAAGTTTCATAATAAATACAGCTCGTCCCCGCGGCTGCAATTTATCTAAAATTCTTCGAACGAGTCGCGGAAGAGCAATGCGAAGATTCAGGAACAAGCGGTTCGCGGTAGGTGGGGTGGGGGGTAACAAATGAAATTGAGAAAAAGAAAAGGGAGGAAGACAGAAGTCGAGCGCATGGTAATGGAAAAGGGCGCCGCCTCGTACGCGCACGCGCGCTAAATCGAGACGATAAGGGGAGAGACAATGCGCCGAGCAAATATGTGAACACGCGCGCGGATATATATATAAGAGAAGTAGCGAGGACGCTCTTTCGGACGCACGGAACTACAGAGCTCGATTTAGCTCCGGTACACCGAGCGCGCCGCACTCCAAAGTAATCGAAATCCGCGGACTGAGAGAGAGAGACGGAGAAAACACTGCGACGGCCATCGATCCTAAGCCTGCTGCTTTTAGCCTTTACTTTGCTTTCGATCCTTATCCGGGCTGCATGCAGCATCGCTTTGTCGCTCGTCTGCCTTTTTCGACTTTTATTTTGAGCAGCCTCCCCGTAAAACGCGACGCTTAACTTCCGGCTGCCGGTACGCGGTATAGGATAATTTGATAATTCGCTGCAGGAAGTCTCTCCGCGCGCGACTGGCTACCGGTTTCGAAAATATATAGGGGCCGCGAGCTCGCCAGTCAAGTCATTCACTTCGCTTCCGCATTACAAAAAGAATTTGGCCTGCTTTTCAGCGCGGAAATACCTCTCTCGCGTATAGTGGCTATGAAAAATTTATGCGAGTCCCGCTTTCGCGAGGCGGCGCCGTGAATAAGACATAAAAGGGACGTCTTTTTTCGAATGCGATCTGATTTGTTAATGACGTGCTTGATGTGAGAATAACGCTGCTACTCGAGTGCGCTCAATGGACTTATAGTCCTTTTTAATGAATACCGTCTCTTTTACTGCGACTATGACGGGAAACTTTGTTTAAAGTAGTTCTCTTTTAATTTCCCGAGGCTTTTATGACGCTCCGCCGACTGGAAACGATATTTTGGATTTGATTATTAAAAGCCTTTTCGAGATCAATGTTGCAGGGATCAAATTATGACCGTAAATCTGTGTTATAAATATATAGGTTCAGTGATAATTAGTAGAAGCTATAATTGCGAGGTGCTACAGTAGTTTAACCTATATCAATTATCGAAGTAATATTCCACTACGACGATTATCAATTTATACGTTAATTAGTCCATCAGAGCAGTCAACTGTCATAATGCATTTAAGTCTTATCATAATTATTTCATCTTAAAAAATACTTTCATCAAGGTTTCTCTTTTTTTCATACTATATGTATAAATTATTAATAAAAACAAGGTCAAGTAACGATAACATGAAATTCAACCTTTATTTTAATATTATATATAAAATAATAAATTGAATAATTATTATTTTAAATAAAATAAAATCAATGTAAGTGCTACGTTTTATTAATATTATTTTATCAGCTCGAGAATTAAACTCACTTTTCATAATTTCATAATTTATAATTTCTATATGGCATTACGCATTTTAAGCGAATGAAAAATTTTATTTTACCATTAAATTCGCGAACAACAAATGCTTAATGCGTTAAGCGAACAAAGCGATAAGTTATTAAAATTTTAACAGCATAATTCAAATAAATTATATACTTCAATAAGCCCCGAGAGTAAAAAAAAAAAAATTCCTCACCCAAAAAAAAAGAGTACGATACGTCCGCTGCAAAGGGTCGAAAAAATATCAGCGCGTAAGAGGGCAGTCTCCTCCGTGCAGCGCACCAACCGGTGCAAGGCGTTGTCGCGCCGGGGCGCACACGTGTCGGGCCGCTACTTTACACGCCTTGGGCGCCGCGTCCATCGTCCGGCCAAGGAAGCAGACGTTGGCGCTGGTTATTGGTAAAGTTGCGGGCCGCGACATACTGCGCAAGCGATAACCCTCGAGGCTTGGCCCTGCCTCGTGTTCTACACGTGCCGCGCAAGGCACTTCTTTCCTTCCTTTTGCTCTCTCTTTTTACCCACGCTGTTTGTTTGTCATAAAGACCAGCGGTTGGCTCGTTTTTTCGCTTTTCTAAGGCGCCGAAACTCATTGAGACGTTGCGCTCTTGAACGAGATAATCGGGGAAATATTGTTTTCGGGGGATAGGAGATTGTTGGTGCGGATGTAACGGTAATGATTAACCGGACTTGACAAGTATTGATAAAAATTAATAAATTTTCGCGGATTTAATCTTTCGATTTTGTGGAACTAACTGGGGAAAATCGAAAAAAAATTTAATTCTGCTTATGAAATATTTGTTGAATAATCCACTTACTGTAAATTAAAAAAATACATGTAACATAAAAAACAAGCTACAAAATGTCAATTCGCTTTCCAGTGAATACTTATAATTTTTCAAATTAATGTACGCATTTAATACGAATTTTGCAAATTTTCATAAAAAACCATATCCGTTTTATTATTAGACTCCCAATTGCATTGAAAAACTTGTCTGCACTACTTGAGTCCTTTTGTCTTTGATTGATTGAAACGTTCGTTGATGCTCTCAAAATGCATTATACAGACATACATCGGCACATTGAACAAAGTCCATTGGAAAAGCAAACAAAAAAAAAGCGCGCTCGATCCCCTTTAATGTTTTAATCACGTTTTTCCTAGGGAAATTTGAACGGTCGAGATTCCCCTATCGCTTTGGCCGGCCGCCGGACGCAGTTTCTCGTTTAATCAGAGCTCTCCGCCGACTGTTTCGATTTTAATATTTTCAGCTGTTACGGGGCGCTCTCACAGCTGTGCTCGCAAAAAATAACGTGGCAATATGTCGTCGATACTTTAGGGCGTTGTTTTCTCTGCTTTTTATAATGACAAGGAGAGCTTTTTTACTCGTTTGGCTGTAGTGGCCGCGACGTTTACGAAAACATTGTCTGAGATTTGGTAGAAAAATATAAAAACATGTGTCAAAATAAGTTTGCGAAGCTTTATCTAGAATTATATGCGCTTTCAACTGGAATTGCGAATGGAAACTGAAACAAATATTTGTATTCATAAAATCACATGCTTTTTAATATTTTATTTAACGTGAAATGACTATTTCCCAATAACATTTCCACGAAAAAAATAAAAAACCTAATTATTTTAATTTAATAAAAATTTTTATTTTTACTTTATCGTGAAAACGCAGTTATTAAAGGTTTTAAAAGAATGATCAATAATAAAAATGACCTCCACGAAATCATTGCGGCGCTGAGCTTCCCAGAAAAGCTGCTTACTTTTATTGCGCGATAATTCCTGCCGAAAATAACGAGGCCCCATCAGTGGATAAAAATAACACACACCCTTTATATTGTCGGAGTACAGCGAGCGTGGCGGCGGCTCTTCTTAATTTCGCCCTCTGAAAAATAGGCTCCGACGACCTTTCTCTCTCTCTCTCTCTCTCTCTCTCTCTCTCTCTCTCTCTCTCTTTGGTTTCTTTTGTTTTTTCGCGTCGCCCGACTGTTTTTCTTTCATTTGTCCTGCTGCTACTCGTCCTCCTCTCCGGTCCTTTTCGACGCGCCATTCCACTTCCCCCCTCCATCCGCAGTAGTAACGTTCCTGCGGGATCAGCCGGCGCGCTTTTATTAGTTCGACGAGAGGATTCTGCCCGCGAGAAACAGAAAGCGGGAGGGAGAGAGAGAGAGAGAGAGAGAGAGAGAGAGAGAGAGAGAGAGAAAGAGCGAGAAACAAAGACGGAGAGCGCGGGTGGGGAAAAGGGGGTGACAGAGGCTGGAATTCCCAGTAGATCACTGTCACAGCGCGAGAAGCCAATATAAATACCTCGACGCCTCCTTCTTCGCCGCTGTGAAAACGCGCGCCGACAAGACTCGCATTGCCGCCGGTGTGTCGGCGACGTTGTTTTAGCCTCGCGCGAATAAAAGACGCGGAGGTGCACGTTCCTCCTCCTCCTCCTCCTCTCAGCCCCTCGTTCGCTTTCGCCTCCCAGCGGCGTCTTCCGTCAAACCTCAACGTCGCCTGCGAACTTTGACTGCGCTCTGTATACTTTTGTTTAAGATGCACGAGCATCGGCGCAAATACTCGCTGTACTTTCGATATACGGGCCGCGAAATATGGACACACGTTCGAAGTTAGCGGACGTCAAATTTATTTTAAGCCCCAAACCAGAGCTTTATTCGTACCTGTAACAACTGTGTCTCTACATGAAAAAAAAAAAATCAATAAATCATCGAGGCATCACCGCGAATTATTCCTGGATGGAGAATCGTATTGTTTGAAGCTCGTTCAAACACGAATTCCCATAGAAAACCTCTCGTCGTCGATTAGTCATCGAGAAACTGAAAAAGGTGCACTTCAGCTCAGTAAACTCATTAAATTCATCCGAATCCGAATAAAACTATATTCGAGCTTAAAAAAAAAAAAAAAAAAAAAAACCGATCTCCACAGCCGTTGAAAAAGCGGCGAGCGGCAGCCTTTGCAATTAGAGTGAAAAAAGCACTAAAAGTAAACAAGAGAAGTGCGATCGACGAGGGGCCCCGCCGGCATCGTTAGATTGCATTATATAACTCGACGCGAAGGTCGACTCTCTCGTCGCGGCGCTGCAAACTGTAACGGCATCAGCCGGCTTATTCGCGGCCGAGTATCACTAAATTATTCGGCGCACGAGCCTCGCCTCCCTTCCGTACAGAAGCGCGCGGCCCCGTCGCCAGCCCAGTAGTACGAGTCGGTCCTAGGTCAGACGTACACTCGGTCTCACTCGGCCGAATCGTTTGTCACCTGTCACGGAGGATATTTCGACTCCGGGCTCCCGGCGGCCAATTGGCAGCGCCGCGCTCGAGGCGACAGTCGAGGCTCCTGCCCCCTGCTTTCCCGCCGCCGCCGCCGCCGCGCGCTGCTTATGAAAGACACGTCTAATTCCGGGCAAACAAATTGCCCGGCCTCGCGTGATTGAAAGCCACCGCTTATGCCCGCGCGAGAGCAAGCTGCCATATTCTCGATTGCTCTATTAGGCTGCGTCCTCCCTCTGCATTTTACGCTGAAAGTCAAGAATTTATGTTTCGGCTGGTGGAAAAACGCGATGATGCACTCGCTGAGAAATCTGGATGCTTTGCATTAATATATTCTGCGGTCCCGACTGGCGAGTGTATAAGTCTTTTATTAACAATAATACAAATAATAAAAATATTATAGTTTTACAAAACAAGCAAACTCAATGTATTGCAAAATTAACTAATCTGAGCTAATTATAGTCATTAGACCAAAATTGCCGTGCAATTTCTAACGAATAAATACTCATAAAGTGAAAAAAGTTGTTCTTAATTGTCCCCCTTTTATCTGGCCACGGTTAAAGTAATAGAGGAAAACGGCACCACGTAGCGGCCCGGCCACCAGTTTACTTTCTATTTTTCTCGCTGATATCGTGCCTTTAGAAGTCACGGCTTCTCCGACTTCCCCTTACCCCCGCCTCCTCTTTCTTGCTCGCTCGCGTCTAAATCTTCCGGCGTCATACGGCGACTCCGGGCCCCCCGAGCTTCCCTAACGAAGCGACAACCTTTTTCTCTCCTTCCCCGCCTCGCTCGTTCCTCGCTATTTATTCAACACTTCATCCTTAAATTAAGTTAGACCCGCAGTCGCTTAAGGGACTCGATTGCGTTATTCGCTTCCGACGACGGCGACGGAGCGCTTTTGTGTGCATAAGTAGGTTGCTCGGTGAATGAAGCAAAAAAAAAAAAAAAAAAGAGGGGGAAGGAAGGGACGTGGACGAAATTCCGAGGCGACTGAGACTACTAAAACTTGGGGTCGTACTTTTGTTAAATGTGTCTGGGCGCGGAAAAAAGATTTGATAATTGTTACGAGTAATTGAATTTCAGCTTCTTAACACTGGCTGCCCTAATTAAGATAGTATAAGTAGCAGCTGTTCATTATCTTGTTTCTTATTTTAAGGAAAAGTGAATTTCAGTTTTACGGCAGACGATGTTCATTTTTAATTGCAATATTTTTAACTGCATCATTTATTAAGTCAATCAAGTTAACTTAGTTAGCTGCACCAGAAAATCGATTATGTAAGTTTATTATACAAATTTAATAATACCAAAATTTAAACTGATAAACCTCTGTTAAATTAAAATTAATACACGCGAAATACCTGCTAAAATAGTTCACTACATCCAGCTCTCAAAGCGCGTTATTTACGTTCCTTATTATTTATGCATCAAATCAATATTCAAGTTTCGCGCCAATTGCAACAACTTTCCTTAAAAAATACTGTTCGCAAACAAATGAGCAGAGCATTTAATAACACGTCAACTAATATTTTATGCTCTTTACACCATTTACACGGCGTTTTACACGTTTTACAAGCTCGCATCCGCGAACCGACGTCAATTGCTTAATTAAAAACCATAACCCCGAACGCTCGTGCGCCCAGCCAGCTCACGCCATTAACGTACATTTATACGATTCGCTGTAGGCAGTAGACATGAATGAGCTCGCAGGATTTAATTTTGAAAGGTGGCTCTGCCAGTCTTGCTTCCGGCGCTCCGTCCCCCCCCCCTCCATTCTCGAGGGCTCGTTTGCTTTCAGCGCCGGCGGATGATCGGAGGATGATTTTATTGCTGATCCTGTATGCCATGTGGGTCGTCAGGGGTGGTTTAATGAGCCTCCTCCACCCTCCGATTCGCCGTCCGACGTCGTCGACCTTACCGCTAAGCAAGGCATCTCTCTCTCTCTCTCTCTCTCTATCTCGCTGCCGCGACCGTCACAATTACGCTGCGCGTGCTCCGACTGGGGAAACGTACACCGTAACTAGGCGACCCTTTTGCCGGTGGTGGCTCGCTCGTCCTTATCGAGGCCCCGGAGTCTGCACGTACTTCTTCGTCCTGCCAGATGCTGCGGAACTAAACCGAACGGCTAACGGGCGCAGTGGCTATTCCCCGGCTCCGCGATGGTTACCCCAACTCTCTCTCTCTCTCTCTCTCGTTGCAGCGCGTGCGTATGGCTATACCGGTAGAGGCTGCCGAATTTTCGGATACGAGGCGTCGCGCGAGTATGGGGAGGGGGGAGGGGACGATGCAACGTGTTGCCTAATACTACGTGGTCGATCCTCGCCTGAATAATGACGGGAATTCATTTGGAGGCTCCCTGCTCGTGTATTCGGTTAATTGCTTTTTCTATTAATTGCGCTCGCTGGCATTCATTTTATATCTGGATTGCGGCGATTCGCTCGTGTTTGTTAAGCGCCAAAAACGTGATTGATTTCAGGCGGTATTAGATGTTTACGGGAAATCTATATCAAAACTTGGTTGATTAACGTTAACGCTGCTTTTGTTCGCTTCCGGTCGATAAAATTTTTTAATTCTCGTCTTTACGCTATGCATTATTAGATTTCTGAATCGACTGTCCGCTAAAGAGAAAATCCATTTTGGCAGCATTGTTTTAACGCAATTTAAATCTCCGCCGGCGACACGACACAGCGCAGCCTTGCTCAATTATGCCTACACCGTAATTCGTTATCCGCCGGTCGGAGCATTTCAAAACCCTACGCGTTTATCCATCGAAACATTCGAGGATCGATGCGATATATCCGGCGGCGGCCGGCGACGGATTTTTAAGCTCGATCTCAATGACGGAACGCGGCTCGCGCAAAGTATGGCGCAAAGCGCGGAGGGGCTTTAGTCGCGTTCAGCATGAATTCGCCATTTGGTGATTGAGCAATCTGCGAGAGAAAAAAGGCCCCCCCTCCGCGCGCGATCGAGTAGTTTTGCGCGGCTGTCTCGCGCAACTGGCCGCGCGTTCGACAAGCAAATCCATTTAAACAATGAAATCATTCGTTATCGTCGTTAGTACCTCACCTCGCGGCTATCCAATTACTCTACTCTACGCGGCTCTGCGTACATATCCAGTCCTGTGCGCGCCGATCGACTGGCCTCTCTCTCTCTCTCGCGCGGAAAGATGAATCGTTCAATAACAAGCGTAAACTTTTATTTCGGCAAATTAAAATGAACGACCGCATTGTCATCGCTTGTTTCGCCGGAGCTTCTCGTTCCTTTTTTGTCGCGCCGCCGAAAAAGGCCAGATTGAATGTCGGCTGCCGCCGCTGCTGCTGCTGTGCGTAGCCTGGTGATCGATGGACTTTTTATGAGAGACTTTTTACACTGCACTTTACCCGACACGCGTGTTTACACGCTGAAGCTTCTCGCTCGTCAAGTATTACGATTGATGCTTCGCATGATCAAATGTCGTGATTCGCTTCGTACTTTTTGATTCTGAACGACTGGTCCGAAAACAGTTTGTTTCTAGAAAACTAAATAACCTTTGTGTTTTTCAAAAATGCGATAAGTGAAAACACCAGTATACACGAATATCCACTATTCGAACGTATCGCAAGAGTATTAAATCAGAAGAATATACGATAAACGGAGGGCGAAGATTGAGATATGAGGAGAAAATGTTCGGACAAACAGGCAATTCACCGGACAAACAAGCCGTTCGACTCGGGAGGCAGTGAATCGTAGCCTCATTTCTCACTCTTTCTCCCTTCCCTCGGTCGATCTCTCGCCTCTCCCCCGCCGATAGCTTTGTATCTCTCCCCCCATTCCGAGCCGGCCGCGAATGCGACCATCAAACATCGCGATTCCGGGATTAAGCGGAGACGTACGGCATGTACGTATTCTCCCGCTCGTCGCTTTTGCTCCCTTGCCGGTTGATGTTTGCCAAACATCGGAGGGGCGGAGAGAGAGAGAGAGAGCTATGCCCGCGCGCCTGAATTTCGCCTGGTTAATGCCCGATTTGCCGTTAAACTTCAAAGGCGGTCCGGCACCTATCCTCTCCGCCGCGTCGCCGTCTAACGACCGGACTCTTAGCCGATTGACTCGGTAAACTCGGGCCCGGTAGCGGAGAAAACGATAATCCGGCCGCTGATTTCGAAAGCCCCTACGAGCTTTTCCGGATTATTTCCGCGGAGAGAAGAGTGCGCGCGACGCGTTTTAACCCCCGGGCTTTGATGAAGGTAGCTAACTTGTTTTCGGCGCAAAGTGCTCAAAGATTCGGGCTGATTCATCCGTGAGTCTGTAATTTGGCGTGTAAATTCAAACCGGATTCGGAAAATATGCTGTTTTTTTTTTCCTTAAAAAACATTTCATAAATTCTGAGTTTTTTAAATATTTTTCCGGGATAAAAGCCGATGGATATTTTTCAACTTTTATAAAGTTATTTTTCTCTTACTTTTACTTGAAAAGTGATCCCAAACGTCGGGAAAAATAAGCGAAAAATTTTACAAAAACACTTTATACTTAATTATCAGACACGTGTTGTTGTAAAATTTAACAGCAAGCGAGACGTAAACAAGAATATAGTTTGCAAAAAGAAAATTTTTTCATCAAACAAGAGCATCGAGAATCTGGTTAAAACTATCAAAAAGATTTTTTTGCCGGAAAAACTGCTCAAATTGCCGGAAGACGGCAATGAAACGGGAGCGAGCAGCGCGTGAAACCGCGAAATCGTTACCCCTAACAAAATTAATTTGCGAAAATCATAAAAGGGAGCCGAGAGAGAGAGAGAGAGAGTCGGGACGCGAGAGCACAATGAAACTGAACTTTTATTTTATTAGTCGCGCGAAATTCTTTTGTGCTCTCATTACTCCTCGGCGTGAAAGCCTTTTTTGTCATCCCCGGGCCGCGAGAGAGAGAGAGAGAGAGAGAGCGACACGTTCGCTTTCGCTGCAGCCTCGGCTTAAAGCGCCGCCCCGACAAAGAGTGATAAAGGCAAAGCGACGCGCCGCCGCTATACTCGCCGGCGCGTGAAGAGTAACGCCGGCCGCGAGCTATACGGGGATACGAGTCGGAAAAAGAATAACGGCAAAGCGAGAAAGCGGCTGAAGAAGCGCGCGCAAGTGAGCGGCCGCGGGTTCCGAGCGAAAACAGAGAGCTTATTACCGAGTCTTTTTCTGGATACGTCGCTTTCGCCTCTCTCTTCGCAGTGCTTTTTTCGGTTAATTAAATTTCGGTTACTTTGACCGCTCGTTGGCCGAAATTAAACGGTTTTGGATAATGGCCGGTCCAATTATGAGCACCGATTGCTTTTCGGCTTTTTTCTTTTCTTAACAATTTAGTTAAAAAGTGCGCTACTTTGTAAACAACGAATTATTGTCCGAATAATTAAAAGTATTTTTTTTTTTACTTTTCGACCGAGTCAATTAAAACGGCGAAGGGAAAAAGAAAATTAAAAAAAAAATTATGGAGAGTAAAACTTATACAAATAATGGAGAATGAGGAGAGAAAAAAAATGGGACAGTACGAGAGAAGAGCAGGAGGGACGTGGTCTCTTCCCAAGCTGTTTTTCTTGAGCTCTCGAATAAAACAGAGTTGAGATATAAAAGGGAAGCAACAGCGTAGCAAATAATAGAAAGTAAAGGAGGAGCGAGAGAGAGAAAGAGAGGGACTGGAGGAGTGCGACAAAAAAAGGTCAACTATGTCCCGACCGACGGTAGCACTTAGCAAATGATTTTTAAATTGAATCTGTTTCTTCGCTGAGGGGCTTCTGTTACTGAAACTCGTGCTTTGTTGGTTGAGTGAACGATGCGTTGACGGGCGTAAATATAGAAATAGCAATAGCAAGAGAGAGAGAGAAAGCTTCCTTCATTGTTCGTCGAGTACGTTCGTTCTCCCTCCCCGCCAATCTTTCTCTGCCTTCCTTACACGCTTCGCTCGCTCGCCTTTTTTCTCTTCACTCTGGCTCGTTTAGCATTTTGCCAGAGCTTGGACAACGTCACGTAGCGCGTTCCCGGGGAACGACGAGGACCGATTTTCTCGAAGCCGATTTTCTAGTCCTCCTTTTTAATTAAATTATTCGTCGCGCCGCATCGAGAGGATTTTCTTACAAGACCTGCTGGAATCTTTATTGTGCAACTGGCTGACAGTAATTAATTTCGCCGCGCGCTTCTTTCGACGCTTTTCCCCCGAAAACTTCATTTCGAATGGCTTGATGTGAGCCCGGATTTAATTTTGAAATTGAGGACGCTTAGAAAAATAAATTAGTCTCTCGCATTGATGCAATTTAACGCTCTCGCCGCCGCAAGGGAACACTTGGCAACTTTAAAATACTCCTGACGTACGTTTAAAGCAGTTACAACGGAGCTTGTCCACCGAAAACTGCATTTTAACTTGGTTAAGGATCAACTATATTAGAACCTCATAGCGCTAACTTCTCAGGAAACTATCGCGAGCTTGTAAATCGCTATTGCCATTTAATAATGACAAAGTTGCAGCCGCGCCGCTCGGCACTTGCGCTCCCACTGTAAATTCCCAGCGAAAAAGCCGCCGGCGGCCCTGGCCGCATAAACAAAACCATATTTCACGTTTGAGCGAGCCCGCGAAAATACGAGCTCGCGGGACGCGTGGCGACAAAGGCGCGTTCATCAAAATATCAAAGATCGAGCAGATACTCCGCGAAACCGCGAAAAGTTCGGCCATTTAAGGAAGCGAAATCCGTATAGTCGCGGCGCGCGAGCAGTGAATAAAAGCCTGTACGCGCGTAAACAATCCTATCCACTCGTCGTAGCCGCCGCCGCCGCCGCGAACTTTCAACGCTTCGTGCCGAAGAAGAAGTTGGTGTAAAAAGAGGGCGCAAAGTACAACCAATCGACGCGAACTCGATCTTTTCGGAGAAGAGCCCGATCCACTTTTACGCGCGTGTCAGCGGGGGAGAGAGAGAGAGAGAGCTAGGCGTCTCTCTCCGCGCCTTTCATCGCCCCAGACGAGAAAATCCGCGCATAACCGACGCGCAACTCTCGCAAAACTTATTCGTGAATAGAGCTTCCTTCCTCCCTACGTGGGCTGCCGAGCGTTCCCATATATATTCACGGGCAAACCGTAAATTCGAGTTACTCGAATCCAGGAGGGCGACTTCGTCCGCACCTCGCATTTAGAGGGTTCGAATCGATAATTGAGGGCGATTGAGGCTTGAAATACGAACTTTTAATGCTGTTTTTCTTCCTGAAAAGAGCTAATTGATTAATTAAATGATTTAATGGCTAGAATTGCAAAAAATCTTGGAAATTCGTCTGTTCTGGGTATAAAAAGTACTTACAAATATCGCTTTAAAAATTAAAATGTAATTCATTGCCAGTTTTATTTTTCAACTTCAATACAAAAAATAAAATTTAATCGTATTTCATTTCCTACAATGCATTTGCAAAACAACTCTCAAAATACATCCCCAATTCCCAGCTACAAAATCTCTCGATCCCTCGAGCTAATCGTATCGAGCAGTAAACGATTAACTTCATTGGCAATCTCGGATCCTTTCGAGCTCGTCGTCACAGTGGATAAGACAAACAGGTCTCGATAAAGGCAGGCGAACTAGGCTACACACCGGTTAAGGCAAATTGCGCGTCGATCGCGCGGTTGTCACGCAACTTCTCTCCCTCCCTCTTTTGTCTCGGCGGGCTAAAGAGCGGCAGGGAGACGCGGGAAGGAGGTGCAGCCCTCGTCGCGTGCTTTTAGCGTTTAGTGGTCGCGCGGGCCCATATTAGTGCGCTTCGGCGCGGGACGTATGCGCGCATCCTATGCCAATTAAGTGAGAACGTCTGGAGGCTGGGAGGACTCGACAGCTTGCGGGCTAAGTGCTTGTAATACGTTTAGCCGGAACGCGCGCGCGCATCCCCAACTTCCGCCCGCTCCTCCTGCTTCCGTCGCCCCCTCTGGCCTCGGCAGCTCCTGTACCGCTTCGTTCTGATGCGACGTTGTGAATGATTGCTCCTTCGCTTCCCTTCCCGACTGTTTGGCCCTTTTTTTATTTGGTGCACAATGTTTTTGGAAATGGAAAAATACATTTATGTCATTGAAATGAATAGTTTTCGGCGAAGGGATGTCTAATTAAGCATGCTAATTGTATTAATTATTCGCAGTTTTATATTTAATTTAATTTTGTGGGAGGGTACGGAAAAAATTATGAAGAATAATAATTATTATAGCAGTAATACAAATAAAATTACACGAATATGCATTGTCAAACATTTCAATTATTCCTATTCATTTCTCTGGAAAAATTGAGGCCATCTGCGAGTTACATTTCCCGAGTACTCCATAAAATGTCACTGTATTTCATTTATTATAACCAAATTCAACAGTGAATATTATTAAACAGAAAAACTACAGTGTGGCAGAGCAATATTTTTGTAATACGCAATTGCACAAAAAAATATACTCCAAAACAAGAGTTTGCCGCGACTTCTTTCTCCCAATGAACCAAGCAATACAAACTCGATTTCACAGACCGGCCACTCAAAAAAATCCCACAAAGTAATCCGGCCAGTATACGTTTGGCGGCGGCAAGTCCGCATTAAGCGGGGCTCGAGTCCGCGTAAAATGAAATTCCTCTCGGCGCTTCGCATTCACAGCGGGGTAAAATACGCTCTCGCACGTAAGTACGTATTGGGCGCCGGCGGTAGTTTCGCGGTCGCTTTGTCCGGTGCGCTGGTTCGAAAAGCCCTTTGTGAGCTGCTGCTGCTGCTCCTCCTGCGCCGCCGCCGCTGCCGCCGCCGCCGCTCGCTTGTATAACTCTTGCGACATAAGCACTGCGGTCGGCTTGATGAACTCGTGCTGTTGCTTAATTGCACCTGCGGACGCTGATGTTTAGCTTAATAGGCTTTTAGGCGTAATCTCTAATCGCGCGAATCGCCGCGCGATGACGTTGCACTTCCTCCCGACAATTAGCGGCTTATCTTTTCCGGCTGGGAAAAGATTTCAAAGGATTTGCGGCGTCGCTCCTTGCGAAGTCGGGTTTTCTCGTATTGGACTGGTCGCTTTTAATCGATCGACGGGATTATTTTCTTTTTCCGGTAAAAGTTAAAAGAGGTTCAAAGGGGAAAAAGTGACATTTATTTTGGATTCAGTTTGCATATAACGAGCCGTACGAAATTTTATTTTTTTATTTTATTTTAATATACTTTAAATTGTAAATACTTTTCCTTAAAACCTTTAAATTTAAAATCGTTTTCACTCTCTACTTTTTAAAACATTTAATACATTCATTAATTGATTATATCACAAATTATTTTCAAACATGTAAATTTCATTAAAATTGTCAAATAAATTTTAAATTCGTTACACAACAATTAAATCATAAAAATTTAAAGAAATTAATCGGAGTCTAGTGATCTTTGATATTTATTGAACTTTTCAAACTAAAACTAATTCAATTTTGAAATTCTCACCCTCAGACACGCACCGAACGCCGAAAACTCCCGCGCGCAACAGCATCCAAAACAAATCGATTTTCGTCGCGAGAAAAGAGTGCTCGCCCGGGCGCGCGTTTCCATTTACTCTCGAGTCCGCGCGAATTCACGCGCCTTTCATAATTCGCGCAGAGAGCATCGCGCGGCGGTACGCGGCCTCACGTGCCGCGGCGTTTCCGCATGTTTGCGCAAACTTTACTCTAGCTCGTGCAGCCGCGCCGTGTAAATCGTGCTTAATGCTCGCTAGATAACGCGAGCTGCCTGCCCGAGCATTTGCAAAGGCTTGCTTGCGGTTTCGCGGGAGGGGAGAATTACTGCTGGGAAAAGGCGGCGACGATGTGCCAAGAAAAGGATGCGGCTCGCCGGGCGAGCTCGAATTTCCGGGGGAAATGCGGCGACGGGGGAGGAACGCTTGTATTGGCTGATGAGCAGTAGGACAGTGATGCGATTAGAATATTGTGATTTTTGTAAAAATATTGTTATTTAATGATTATTAAACTAAAATTATTTCGTTCAAAGGGTAATTGCGTGCAATAGCACTGTAAATAGTGGTAGAGTATGTTAAATATTATCGTGCTATGCTAAACACATGCATATTGAAATACTGTGAAATCGAATTCCGTATCGGAGATATTAATGAAATTTTGCTTGTAGCATTCAAGTCCATATTTATTGACTTGTTAATAGAGCGTGAAATGTGAAGGTTGCATCCATGTTGTTAAATAACAATAATTTTAAACTTATACATAATATTAATTTTGAATAATCAAATGTACGGAATTTTTGCGAAAGCGATAGCGGAAAAAATATACTTTAATATCCGTATATTGAATTACTTTACAATAATTCATTGAATGTGACGGGAAGGTCTTGTACGTCGAAAACTAATCCACATTCGTTAGATTTAATAAAAATTAACCATAAACAATACAAGCTTTTTCATTCCCGTCCTCTCGCACATTAACTCCCACTTTACTATCAGACATACCTAAAACGAATATTCCAACATTGGCAACACAAGCAGACAGCAATACAATCAAGCAGACACAAAACTCCCATTCCAACGGCGAAAAATATTTAGCGCAGACAGCTAGCAATCTTTCTGGACCGTGAATAACGAGCACGCGCTCGCGCAAGCAAAGCCAGACAGGGAGGGAGAGAGAAAGAGAGAGAGAGAAGGAAACTTATAGCGAAACATAAAGAGATAAGAATAGCAGATACAGTATAAGAGAAAGATTGAAAGCAAGACACGCGGCGGATCTTCCTCTAACACGGAACTAGACCGAGAGAAAGAGCGAGACGGCGAAAGTTAAAGGGGAATCCTCGCGATGAAAAGATATCCCGGGGCGCGCGCAGAGCAGCTCTCGAGAGATAAGAGGGTAGGAGCGAGCGCCGCTGCCGGTGGAGGGGCCAGAGCCAGACTGGACGGCGCTGACTGGGAGAGCGCCGCGCGAGAGCGAGCGTAGTAAACAAAGCTGTAACTCTCGTCCTCGCGACGAATCAATGCGCGCGGCCCAGCTTGCGAGTCTCCCTCGCCCCTGAGACAGAGAGAGACTCGACATCCATCTTACTTCCGCGCACTTTATATGCGCGCGAGACTCTGACGTGCCATCGACACTTTTTCCCGCTACGAGAGATATCCCCGACGCTGGGGAAATTCGATCGAGCGCGAAAACACGCGGCCGCGGCGCTGCGGAAAACTTGCGCGGAGGCTATTTCCCGGCGCGGTGTGTACCCGACCGGCTAAGCAGCTCGGCTTTCGCGGCACACCGGCAAGTTCGGCCTTGTTTTCTGCTGCCGCGGGCGCATCTTTGCGAATTAAGGATAATGCTTTTGACCGCAGCTGGCGTTAAAATTTAAGAAGTCGCTTTTTGATAGAAGGGACCTGTTATACTCGTTCAAATGTCGTGTGAGTTGTAATGAAAGTAATAATGATTAATTAAACATGCGTTAATATTAGTCAGTAGTAATAATCGAATTTAGTCCGACTTCTGAAGGCTTACGAGATTTTAAATAATTTTAGCAGCAATTTACTATTTATCCATTATTAATTGAACATTTACGTACATACTCGAAGGAACAACAAGTGACTTTATTCGCGCGAAGAAAAGCCGCAAAAATTAGTGAATCGTTTAGCCAGACAAGCCTGTCTAGCCGCATTATACTCTCGGCTTGTTCCGCCGTCGCGCCATCAAAATGTTTCCATCTCCATCTCTCCGTTTCCGCGGTTCTGCGCGCAAGCGACGAGCTCCTCTGAAAAACATAAATATTTCATGGCTGCGCGACTCGCTCCCCACTCCCTCGCTCGAATTTCGAGAAACTTTTCGGGGACAAACTGTTTTCGGAGCGGCTGTGCAAGGGGAGGTAGGAACAACAGATATATCCGGATGTTGCGCGCGCGCGCGCAAACTTCTGCGGCGTGCAGCAGAGCTTTATGAATGGCCGTTACGTCCCTCTCTTTCTTTCTCCCCCTCGCTTTCTCTCTCTCTCTGTCTCTCTCGAGCAGCGCGCGGCTTTGATCGATTCAAAGAAATTTCGCGGCTCGTCGCTGCGCGCCCTCAACTTTCCTATACGTTCGCGGTTATAACGCCAGCCGGCGACGAGTGTATGCCAAAGGTTGTAAAACTTTTACGATCTGAATTAGTTATGTAGGACGGACTGTTTTGCCAGGATTTAATAAAGATGTAGATCGGACCGTTTTGTTTGTCCGGATCTTTTGTTGGTGTTTGTTGGATGCGAGCGCTCTTTTTCTATTTTTCTTAGCGAAATATTGCTGAGACTTTGCACGAAATATTTTTCTAATCTAAATATTCAGAAAGTTTAGTAATACTTTATATACCAAAACGGCAACATTTTTTTTTTAACTTTTCCTTGCGTCATTGTTCTATGAATGAAAAGTATACGAAAATAATATCATAATCTAAGTAATATTTAGCAAAACCTGAAATTTTAAATTCGTCTGATCACCGACAGAAATATTTTTAACCGTTATTAACATTGCACGTAGAACCGGGCAAAGACTTAATTAGAAAACTTAATTTTTCAAGTCACATCAAGTTTAAACTCTGAACAATGAGCATGAATTTTAAACGTAAACTAAATGTTTAAAAAATTCTCGCTCTTTCCACCCCGAGAAAACTCAATAATTATCAATTCGAATCCGATAAAGATAATTCAGCTTTTCCTCGGAGCAGAAAAGCCTCTCTCGGCAAACGTACAAAGGCGATATGTACGAGGCCACATAGATCGCAGCCGCGATGCGAGAAGAGATAGCCGGGGAGCCGCAGCCGCTAGTCCAGACGTAAGAAGTCTCTCTAGATAGATGCTGCGAAAGGGAGGAGACGGGGAGAGAGAAAGGGGCCGGAGGGAGGTGCGAGCGGAGGAAATTCGTTACGTGAAAAGTGCAATCGCACCGCGGGAGAATCCTCGAGGGGGAGAGAAAGCGAGGAAATGATCTGCGATACGCTTTCGCCTGCCTCGAGTGGCGGACGAGAAGCCGCTGTAAGCAAATGAAATCCTTTTGTAACGAACGATATCTTCTTAAAGGTTTAGCTGTTTTTCTTTCAATTACCGCCGCGGCTTTTTAAGTAAGAAATATGGACTTTTTACTTTGCCCTGCAGTGCGGTTCGTTAGTGGTCGAGTTTTGTTTTTGTTGGCTTACCGGATATCGTTAGTTTGATCAAAGATAAACAAAAATCCAGCTTCTCCAAATTTTACCTTCTTTTCTGCTTTATATAAACGTACACATCTACTCCCGAATTCAATTATCAAACTTTCATTAAAATCCCTCTTTTAAATTGCTCGATTTTTCAATAGGCAACTAAATCTCTCGGCGAGTAATGAATGTACAATAAGTTTTCTAATTTTAACATGTCACTAAATATAACTTAAACCGAAGTATCGGCAGAATTGTTTTATTTTTCTCGCGAGAATCGCGTGTACCGAGGCTGAGTGGCAGTGGTTAATAAATTTCTTTGGCTTTTCAGGTCGCGTGGATGCTGTTTGACCAGAGCGCCATTCTGACGGTCCATAATCACGTTATCACGAGGAATCCGCGAATATCCGTGTCGCACGACAAGCACCGGACTTGGTACCTACATATCAACGACGTGCAAGAGGAGGACAAGGGGAAGTACATGTGCCAGATTAACACCGCAACTGCGAAGACACAGTATGGATATCTTCACGTTGTCGGTGAGTAAAAATAATAGCCTCGTTTCGGTGTTCAATTCGAAATCGTTCAGTTTGTTGCACTGGTCAATTCGTAAAAATAATTTGCGGCACGAAATCCGGAATAGGATAAAAATTTGGTTCAATTTACCTGAACCAACTAAAATAATTTATTGATTTTTCATTAATTAAAACTTTGTGGTTTAACTACGGCGAGAAAGCTTTTTATAAAAGCAACCATGTCACTACTACTTTATACCAGTATCAATAATGAAATCGTAGATGCGATTTCACTTAATTTTGTACATTTCGAAATACATTGAGCGAAAGACATTTTAAACAATAAATAATGACAAGTGTTGCCAATATCCAACCGGGGGATGGGACTTTAAATAAATAAATTAAATAAAAATAATGACAAGCGACCTGAATATTTTATTTAGCAAGTAGAGAAACACTTATTTTAGTCAGACGGCACGTATAAATATATAAGTATGAATTGTTTCATTTCTGAACGTTCAATTTTATAAATGTTTCATTGTAAATATATATATATATATAATGCTAAAGGATATTTTTACTTTAAAATTAAATTTAAAAAGTAATAATAAAACCAAATTTTCCCCGATTAATAAATTAACATTCTTAAGTGACTTTCTTTCACGCTAAAAGCCAAAACCTCGAGCTCGCTTCCATTTAATTCGATGAAATAATAAAAGCGTAGAAAATAGCCGGCAATTGCTTCGCCCCCCTCATAATCAAGTCCGCCTCTCGCTGACCGCGCATTCGACTCTCGTCGTCCTCTCCTCCCTTCCGAAAGACCGAGGAGACACTAATAATTTAATTGGAAAAGGAGGGGAGGTTTATACAGACGACTCTTCGTCCGCGGCGTCCGCAGCGGCGGAACATATTAATATCTCGAGTTTTGACGTCTCCGCCGCGCGGAAAGAGAGCCCAGAGACGCGGACGCAGACAGATAGAGGCAGACGCTGCGAGAGACCGTGAAACTAAAGGTAAAGGGAACGAGCGAAGCATCGGGGGGGAGAGGAAAGGAACCGGAGAGAAATGCAGCCTCCCAGAGTAATCAGAGGGCTAGATTAATTGTTTCCACGGGACTCTCTTCCTTTCCTCTCCCTCTTTCCCCCTTCGCGCAGACTTGCGCTCTCTTTGCACGAATAAGCTCGCACTGCTCTCTCTCTCTCTCTCTCTCTTTGCTTGTACATTCGTCAACATACTCGCACGCCTGGAAGTGTGACTGGCTTTGTGGGACGAAGACTAGCAGGCTAGTAGGGCTCGAACACATCCGCAGAACGGCACACTTTGCGCGATAACAGAAGAGACAGCCGACATAATGCCGTGCGGGTGCTATAACTCAATGTCGCCGCATCGCCGAGGAGGAGGGGGCAAGTATATTGCATCAGCGCGCGTTCCGCGTCGCTCGAAAATCTATTAGATTTTTCCGCCCTCCCTCTCTCTCCGCTCTCCGTTGTCGTAAATAAAGTAAAACCGCGAGCCGTGGGGGGAGGGAAGGAGGTAATATCTGACTTTTATTCGATTTGGGTGGGGCGGAGAGCGGCGAGAGGGAAAACTTACTTAGAAACCGAGAGCCGTACGTACACACACATTTCGATGGGGAGCATGGCCCGAGTGGACGAGAGAAGCTTGCGCCGATCGCATAACGCCCTACGTATATAGCTTTTTCACCGGCGCGCGAGAAGGAGCCCTCTGTCTCTTGCCCGCTTTTCGACTCTTGCAGAGTGGAGAGCTGCTCCTCCCCCCCACGCCTCCGCTCCGGCTCGCTTTTATATAGAACTCCGCTCGCTCGCGCGCGCGCTTGTCATTGAGGGGAAAGGTTTAAAGAAGAGAAGATCACCCTCTTTCTCGTGTTTACCCCAGGCAGACACTTTCATTGGACTTCTCTTGTCTAGCGGGGCTAAGGACCCGAAGCCACAATGTTGCCGGGGCTCTCTAAGGGCGAACGGATATACCGGCTCTCGGGGAAACTTTTAAAAAAGTTTCTCTTTCGCTCCCTCTCTCTCTCGCTTATTCGGGCTCCGGTCTTCGTCGTGCTCGTTAGAAGGGACCGTAAAAAAATGTTTACCCAAAGAAACGGCGTTTGTGTGTTTGCCGTCACCGGGCTCGCGCGACGCCGAAATAAAGAAAAGAGACGAGCGCGCGTAAGCAGCGGGCACTCGCTCCTCGGCTCGCCGATGTTTACCGCAAACGAAATAAACCCTACACTACCGAGGACGAAGAAGGCTCGGGCGCAATTGTATAAACGGTACAGGAGACGATCGGATCGAGCAATTTTCTTCGGCAATGGCTCTGTTTTTCCGCCGCTTGCTCGATTGCTCCCCGGTAAAGAAGAGTCAAGCGGTCAGAACGAAATTCAGACTCTCTCGACTATTTTCTTGTTTCGATGGAACGGTACTTGCCGCCTGACATAAAGCGAGATCGCTCTGTTTTCCGCGCTGAAATTTGCTCGCAAATATGCGCAGAATGCCCTTTGATGGAGCAGTGCCGGGGAGCGAGCGTTTAGTTTTTATGAAATTTTTCTTTTTATTGTCCGTAATAATAAGGCGGGCACGTTTCGGTTGTAAATATGAGAGGTTACTTTATTGCTCGAAAAAAATTACTAAAATTTCAATGATTTTTTTATTATAACAATAACATTTTTAAATGAACAATTCTGTATAGTGCAATTTTTAAAAAGCACATTTGAAAGCAGCCGCATAAGTGTCAGTTGCCGGACTGATAAGTAAAAAAAAGGAAATCCCCCGCTTGGATGATAGGTCACGAAGCGAACGGCAAAAAGTGCGGAGGTTTCCAGAAAAAATACAGCCTTCCCTCCGACAGCCAACTTGATATCGTAAAAAGCCCTAATATCAGTGCACCGGCTATAATTACACGTTAAAATTCAAACAGCACCGGCAAAACAAAGCAAAGCCGCGCGCGGGAGGGGGGGGAAAAAGCCGGGAGGAAACGCTCGCTTAATCCGCGCCATAAGACGGCACTTACCTCGTCGTAATAATTTTCTTAATTTCATTTCCGCGATACGCGCGCGATACGGGCCGGCGCTCATTTGAATTTCGACGAGGCTGCGGAGTTTCTCCCTCTCTCCCTCCCGCACTCGCATGTTCGCTAAATGTATATCGTTCCTATGTGCGACTAGGGCGCAATTATTCGTGGCCCAGGCTCCGACTACGGGGGCGATTTACATTTTACGACACGCCGCACGCACTCTGACCGCGAGCTACTCTCGGGCCGCGCCACGGCTCGATATGTGTATACGCAGGGCGGCAGAGGCGCGTGCACATAAACGCGCCGGCGGGACGACACGCGCCGCGACTGAAAGCGGCGCGAAGGGCCACGCGAACATCCTTCATGATGAATGGCCGTCCCTACTGACCCGACTTGCCGCTCTCTCTCTCTCTCTCTCTCTCACTTTTTCTTGCTCCGAAGAGTTTAGCAGAGATTACAACGCGCCAAGGAAATTAAGTGCTCGAGAAAGTGCATTAGCGAGGAGAGATTGCTTGGGGAGCTTATGCCGAGTTAGGCGGAACTGCTGGCATGCTCTTTTCGAAGGGTGTACATTCAATTTCGTGGACATTTTTTTTTTTTTTTTTTTTAATCGATTGCATAATGCAAGTGCTGTTTAGATACCGATTTTCTGCACGCATTTGACGAACTCTTTTAGGAGGTATCGGACTAACGAGACTTTATGTAAAACACACATAGTTTAAAAAGATGTACCATTCTATACCTTATTTCAACATCAGAGACAAAAACCATAAAACTTTAATAACATTTCAGAATACTACCGACTGGTGCACTAAAAATTCCCAATTCACTTGCAGAATCAAAAAAATTTCTAACGAGAACCCATCTATAACTTAGTCTTGAAAAAGTTTGACGAAAACCTTCTCCCCGAAGGCATATCCAATCAGTTTTTTTTTTTTTTTTCTTTCATCACCGGCAGACTTCCCTCGAGTGTGACCCCCAATAGAAGCACTCGAGAATTTCCGAGCGAAAGATAGAGTAGCGCCTGACAGTAAAGCGGCGGTTCGCCGCCGCGGCGGAGGAGCGAGCGAGCGCATCCGTTTCGCCAAGACCCGATGAACTGTCAGCCGCAAGGATCGCACTGTAAACAGTGTTTCTAAAATAAGCCGAGACGAGCCGCCTGTCAGTGCCAGTCAGCGCGGCGCGGCGAACTCTTTTCCCTCTCTCCGCGCGCCGAGTGCGTAAGTATATACGCGCGGGGGGGAAAATAGCGCAAGAAGACAAGACAGACATAATGCAATGCGTATTATACAAGTGCGTCAGCGCCGCGGGGCATGTATCTTTACCAGCCCGTCTGCTTATCGTCCCTGTATATATATATATCTAGTCGTTTCGCGCGGAACGAGTTTTTCAAAATCCTCTTGCGGCTTATTGCTCGCTGCGCCTTTTTTCCGGGCGCCGGCACTGTTCTCTCGCTGCCTCGAATTTATTAATGTCGGGAGAGGAATCGCGGTGCAAATTTTTAACGTGGATTTTATTATAATGTTGCTCAGTCGCCGAAAGAATGCGGTGAATCAGTTTTACTAATTATGAACGTACTATGCGTCTAATTGCATGACTTGCTTTCTAATTAAAATGTTCTATGCTCGACCTAGATTTTTTTTTCGTTTGCAAAAATGGGGAAGAATTTTTTTTAGCAGTCAGACTGCTGCCACATCCAAGGCCGATCACTTGGAAATTATTTCATCTTTAAACGAATTCAGTCACTCATTTTTCTGAAATAAAACTGATTTTGTTTATTCTTGCATGGCTATATAATACTTGCCGAAAAACGTAAATGGGTATTTATTATGTATTTATTTATTTATTCAGGATCGATGCAGAGTAAATAGCTTTTTTATTTTATGCGGGGTTATAATTAAAATTTTAATTAGTTGCACTTAAGAAAAATTCTTAAAACTCGTCGGAAAGTAAATTTCTAAAATAAATTGCCGATTGAAATTTTAAAAAATTTACGAACAAATTAGCAGACTTGAATAAAGCGCAACGGTAAAAATTTTATAAACTCATTCTTTTCCATCACAGGCAGCGGCCTTCATTTAATTATAATAAATGAAAAAGCGCTTCCAAGAATCAGTAGTAGTTTTTGAAGATCTTAGGCTTTATACGCCTTTGAAGTGGGTACGGCATTTGATGTGAGGAAGGAAAATACCGCCGTAGATTTTGTTGGCATTCATCGGTAGATTCAAACGCTGCTCCCCGGGCTCCTCTGTCCTCGTGTCTTCTCTGAAGTGGCCAATTAGGAGTCGAACATTTCCCCATGCAAAGCCCGCTGGAGTCGTAAAGAAGGTAGATGAATTGAAAGAAAAAAGGAAGAATGAACGAGGGAGGGGGGTGGGGGGGGGGGGCACTGCGATCGATAGTTTAACGTCTCATTACATATAGAGTTTCCAGTAGTGCCGCTTCCTTGGCAAGGACTTACGTTTTGATTATGAGTCGCTTGAGTTCGTCGATATTTCTCGCTCTTTCATTGAACTCGGCCCACTTTGACAAACGACGTAAAACTTCTTAGTAGCCGGCATGGAACGATCTCGCCACGCTTTGCTACTTCCCTTTGCGTTATATAGCTTCTCTGACCTTGCTAAAATTAATATCTACGATTTTACAGTCGGCGAATTTTTAACATCCGAATCTCCTTACTGCGACGAGTAGCGTTCGAAAGCTATTATTAAAAATTTCAGTTACATTGATATATAAAACGCGTAAGATTTAGAACTTGAAGCCTGCAAAGATAATTTCGAGCGATATAGAATTTTAATTAAATTAACGATCTTTTTGAAAAAAACTCGAGCGTAGCACCGAAGGCAATTAAAAATTGTATTATACGCAATAAGAAACGCTGCTATTTCATTACAGAATATTCTTAGAGCAACTCCGCGCACCTGAAAGCGCGGTAAAAAAATTGAAAGTTTCAGCAGCCTTTTTCATTAAAAAGTTCTCCCGAGAATTCATTATTTACCAATAACTCCGCCGCGAAAAAATATATTAGCGCACTGCGTTTCGACCTTCCTCTCGTCTCGGGGAGGGGGCGAGAGAAGACAGACGCCGCGCAGCAGCCGTGGAATCTGCATATCGAATATTCCGCTCCTTATTCCCGCGTTTCCGCTCGGAGAGCGTTTCGGGGGCTTTAATCGCGCCTTATTGCATACATACATATGCGTCGCTCGCTCGATGAAAAGAAGGAGTTGCCGCCCCTGCTCGATTCTTCGATGACAGCGGCTCTTATTCGCGCCACCTTGGCTCCGCGCGCGGAGGGATGTGCGCGCTTACGCACGCCGGAGTCGCGGAGTTTAGGGCAAGTTAACGCGCGACACGGCGTAGCACAACAGGCGGCGCGTTCCGCCTGAATAATGCATTAACAGTCCGTGCGGCTGCAGTATAACACGCGGAGGGGCCTCCCCGACCGTAGGGTAAAGGAGGAAGGGAGAGAGAGAGAGACGCGCGCGCAGCTCCCGTTCAATCTGCGCTTGCTGAACAATTCGGCAACACCCACGCATTAGCATTAATGCAGGATATCGGCGAACACCTGCGGTAATTCATAGGACACGCCGCTCGCAAAGGTCCATCTCCATTCCCGGGGACTGACTCACTTATTGCCTAAGCCCGACAATCTTTCCGAATCCCGTCAGCTCTCCCCCACGGTTGCCCGTCGCTCGGCTTATCTGGCCAAATTGATTTGTATGGATTTTCCACGCGCCTTCGCTTTCCCTTCTTTCGGAATAGTAATTTTATTGGTAACAAATGCTCTTCCTGTACGAATAAGCTTTTTTTGATAACGTTTTCTTCTGAAATTGGTTTCATCATTATTTTTTTTTTCGTAAAGCAATCGTCCGATTTTGAAGAAGTTTAGATCCTTTACAATTGAAATCGACGAAATAAATTTAGCCCTTTAACGCTGAAACTTTGAAAATTTTCGGTCAATTCAATTTTAGTAATCTTAAAAACTTATTGACTGCTCTCCTCGTACTCCTCCATCAAAGAAAAGTTTCGAAACTATTAAAATAAACGACTAACGAAAATTCACTCGGGGTTTCATTTCACTCGAAATTACGACGAATCCCAATAAAAGCGCGCACGCAAAAAGAAAAAAAAATGAAAAACAGACGGGACATAAATTAATCTTGAGTTATTAGTTGCCAACCGACGCGGCACGTTTCGCAGTAAGCAGCTTTCGCCGTCGGCTCTTTTCCTCTCTTTCTTTTCCGCCCGTGGAATATTACACGGCTCTCGAAGTAAAACGAGGCTATAGAGCCCGTATCCGTTCGAGGCCTCTTTCCAGACGACGACTCGTCGTCGAGCCGAGTCGCGAGAGTCGAGAGCGCGCGTCGACGATATTAGTAAGCGGCGGGAGTGACGTTCGCTTGTGTGCCGACAGAGAGCGAGCGAGAGGGAAAAGGCGACACATTATGCCTCCCCGTGTATAACGATTACGAGAGACACGTTTGCCAGGCGCAGCGCGCGACTACGTTTGCACTGCGATAACTCAAACGATATTTGCCCAAGACCGGTAAAACGAGCAATTCCTTCTTTGCTGACTTACGCGAGTCGCGCGCGCGTGTGTGTGTGTAGGCTGCGAGCTCGCAGAGAGCAGCGACGGAGGAGCCAGGCAAATTACGCCCGACGGAGACATTGATCCTTTACGTGAGCGAACGTTTGAGACGCCCGATCGTTTGGCAGATACGGGCGGAAAGCCAATCGTGCGCTGCAAATTATGGCGTTCTTACGCGAATGCTCGGCTTTTAGACGGGACAAGTTTTTTGCAAAAATTTTAAAATTTACTAGGTAATAAGTCAAGATTAAATTTCAGACTAATTGCGCGTATCCGAGAACGATGAAAATTCTTCAGAGGGCGGATCGTTTGAAGATTAGGCGGCTTTACTTGGAGGCAACGCAAAGTCAAAAAGAAACAAAACGATAATTTTTTTAAAAAGTAACTTAATTAAAAAATCTAATTTAAATTAATGGCCATTGACAGAAAGATTTTTAATTGAATAAAAATTCTAAAGTATAAATTGGTCGATGCAAGGATTACACGTTTCTGATTCAATAAAGCAGAGGCACGTATATTCAAGCGAAAAGCGAGCATAATTACGTTAAAGGGGCTACATTCGCAGTGGCAATCACATTAATTAAAAAAGCGAGACCGCCTCTTCTCTTTATTCGCGGCTCGAAATGAATTAAGTTCTGAAGCGTTCCCTTCGATTCCCAGGCGTCGATTTCAGCGCCCGTCAACGGGAAAAATCTGTCGGGAACGTCGCAAAAGCGGAACAATAAGCAGCAGTAGCAAGTCCCGCCAACACCTGTCAGGTGTATATTATAACCAAGATTTCGCCTCGTCGCGAAATCCACGTGTCCTAGGAAAAAAGAAGAAAAAATCAGGCACCGGTCGCAAATAAACGCGGCGTCAGGCGCGCGTCAATGTCCGCGCGCTCGGAGACAAATAATTTTTTCGCGGCACCGCGCGGCAGCACCCTGCTTTTTCGCAAACGCCCTCTGGAGATGGACGTATTACGGAGGATCGGAGTGCCGGACACCTGTCAGTTGTCCAACTGATTTTCTCTAATACGCTCTGCCCGCTGTCGTCTGGCCTTTCATTTGAGCTTGACAAGCTCTCCCTAATACGAGGAGTTACACGCCGTTATATACACATACGGCCGCGGCCCTATCGATTTCAATTTATGCGCCGGGGCTCGTTTCGAGTATTGACGCATTACTGATTTGGCGATGCCTCCCGCTACACACCTCCCCTCATTAATTTAGCTCTCTCTCTCTATTTTAATACCGCTAGCCGGGCTTCCCCCCCCCCCTGCTATTATTGTTACTTTATAATGGAATGTTTTCGCAACGCCCGCGGCGCCTCGTCCGTTATCAACGCGACCGCGGCGCGTCAATCATTCGGCGGCTCCGGAAATAAAAGATGTCATTTGGCCCTGTTTATTTAGGATGTTTGAAAATTATCCACTCTTCGCGAGTCGAAATTCGCGAATGCACTTTCGGTCGTTTATTGTTATAAAAGGGGAGAGACACTCCCTCTCGCGGAGGGACGGCTAAACTTTCTAATGAATTTTTTTCGACCGTTTCGTCCATTAATTGACACTTTTTTCCACTTTTCGAGCCTGCCAATTCTCGGATTATCCTGTTGGGGTCTTCGCTTATAAAAGCTTAAATAAATAGGATTATCCGAACGCTTTCCATATATAAATCAACTCGTGGGTTATCGTCTATTTTCCACTTTGCCAAGTGTATTTATAGTATAACGAAATATTGATTTCTGATTACCCGTTTCACTCGTGCATAATTTTAACATTCGTATCAATAACCTGAAAGTAAAATAGGTTTCCTCTAACGTAATTGCTTGTGCATAATTAAATTTCATCAGCAGAGAATTTTCAAATCATTAATCATTTCTCTACATATGGTTTATTTTCCCAATTTATTTTGTATTTTCAAAAAAAAAAAAAAAAATCTCAACCCCTGCTCATCGCGAATTGAATACGTAACGTGCGAGTCGAGGCCTCAAGATACGCGAAACACAGTAGCGAAGGCAGCTAGAACGCAAATGCAAATGATCAGAAGGGAGAGCGCAGAGCTCTTACATTCCTCGGAGCGGAGCGTATAGCATCGACAGCAGTGCACCGTCGGCATCTCCAGCGACGCAGCGCGACGACGACTTTTCCGCGTGCGCATACCGCTCGATTGCATTGCTTCTCTTTCTCGCTCTCGTCTTTAGCTCGCGCTCCTTCCCTCTCGGCCGCGCTTTCAGATGCAAATTCCATCGCAGTCCTTCTCTCGGGGGAGGAACGAACCGGGTAATGACGTGTGTGCGCCACTGTCTTTTGCGACCCTCCTTCGTCTCTCCGTTTCGCTACTCGCTCTCGCCTTCCTACGCTGCGGCGGCTCCTCTTTGGTTTTAAGAATCAGAGGAATTCTTTTCCCCGTTAGAGTGAACGCTTCCTCTTGTAAAGTGCAATTTTCACTGTTCCTCGGGGCGATAGTAGAGGTAGAAGGTGTGAAATTATTTAACGAGCAACATCCTTGTCCACTAATAAAGTTGTAAATTAAAAAAAAAAAAGCATTTACTCAAAGCAACGTAAATTCCGGATTTTATTCGCCGACGCTTTACTTAACAGCGACGCTCCTTCCATTCTGTTGCAGTGCCACCCAATATCGACGACTCGCAGAGCTCGTCGGACGCCATAGTGCGCGAAGGCGCCAACGTGACGCTCACGTGCAAGGCGAGCGGCAGTCCGCAGCCCAGCATTCGCTGGAAGAGGGACGACAACAATAAAATCTCGATCAACAAGACTCTGTCTGGTGAGTATGTAGCGGAGACCAAGCTGATCCCTATTCCTTGCTCTCTTGCGTCTATTGATTATGAGAATTTACGAAATCCCTTCTGCCTTGAGGGGATGGTGCTAGGGAATGCATTTAGTTCTTTATTGGTATTGAAATCGTTAAAAGACTTCGGTGCAACGTAAATGAATTGATGTGAAAAAGAATAAAACGTGAATAAATCATTTATAATTCTTTTATTTACAGCATCAAAAATGAATTTAATGGACGGATTTTGTAAATATAACGTCATCGTTATTATTTGAATGTTTTTAACGATTTTAATATTATTTTATCAGGATTATTTTCTAGTAATTATTACTGCCTCTGCCTTCTGCAGTATTCATATGATGTAACATGATAAAGCAACATTAATCAAGTGCTTCATTATACCTGCGACTGACTTTATTAACAAGGGAAGTCATGTGAGATAAAGTTACTCTCATAGCGTTTACATTTGATGCCACCAATATTTGTATTGTAATCTGCTGCAAACGTAATACACTAAAAGCTATATGTATATTGCACGCACTTAGCCATAATACTAATTTCATCATAATAATAATTGGGCTCTGTTTACGTGAATTGCGTTCATTCCAGCAAAGAATAAAAATTACCTAAAATTATAATGCTATGTTTTAATAAAGTATTAATCTGCTATTCAGCAAATTTGCATCCATAACACTTACAGCTAAACGCTCTCTAATATTATAGTAACAATGTCGAATCAATAGCGAATAATTAATCCGTTTTGCAAAACAGAAATTTAATAAAAATCCATTTTCCGCATTTCTTCTCGAAAGCCCAAAATATCTGAAATCGTCACACTTATTCAATTTCCAGTGATGGAGTGGGTGGGCAGCACGCTGGAGATGACGCGCATCTCGAGGCTCGACATGGGCAACTACCTTTGCATCGCGAGCAACGGCGTGCCTCCGTCGGTCAGCAAGCAGATCAAGGTGTCCGTCGACTGTGAGTATATATACATGTACAGTCAATCCCCGTCCCGCGGCGTGAATGAACCGGGCGCCGGGCCGTTTATCCCCGCAGAATAAACCGTCGACGGGGGCTTTGATGCTCGAGGAGCGAGGCCGCCCGGCTTTCTCGGCAAATACTCTCGACTCGCTCTCTCGCTCTACTCCGGCGCACTCCCCGGCTTCTTGAAGGGACGAGAGCGCTCGACGGGAAGCTTGAACGAGCGCAAGGGTTAAACGCTCGAGCTCTTGCGCGGCCGCCTTCGCGCGCCCGCAGAGCTTAATTTTTGGTTCCGCCACTTCACCCCCCCCTCCCCCTGCTTTTTCAATTCAATTTTTCGATATTATTGCGTTTTTTCACTGTTTTCAGGCTGAAAAATTTTGAGAAAATGGGCTTTGTTTATCAGTCACGCTTTTGAAGTGTGTTAAAGCTCTGTATGAGTGGTATAACAAGCATTTTATTTGCACGCGCAGCAAAAGCAAACAATTGCATTGAATGACTTTTTGCGATAATCAAATGAGCGGCGTTAAATAAATATTGTTACGGTATTGACTACGCAATGTTATGCAATAATCGCACCACGTCTTCTATTTATTTATGTAAGTACATAAATATTTATACAAAAATTTCGATTCGCTATCACCGATTGCCGTTCGTTAAAATGTGTTTCTGCAGTCGTAAATAATAAAAGAGAATTTCCAGAATATTATGGTATTTTGAAAATGCAATCTATGCAAATCCAATGAAGAGGACGAGAAAACAAAAACCAGAAAAACACGCTCACAAAAACAACGGTCGTTCGAAATTCACACGATACAGTAAACTTAAAACTATTTGTTTAAAATTTATTTAAAAGTTAAAAATATTGCTAATATTTATAGTACAAAAGAAATGTAGCAGAACTTTTTTTCTCCAAGAATAGAACATTAGACAATAATTGCGCGAGAGCTAAAAACTAGAAACTACTCGGGCCAATAAATCGAAAAAAATAGCGAAGCCTGGAAAGAAATTAAAAAAGTGGATACAACTAATTGAAACATGAAAGTAAAACTCAAGGAATGAGACAACGATCACGGATGGCAAGTAATAAAAGCGGCCGTTCGCACGTGTACGCGGTTTAATAGCCCACAAAAAGCCCCGGCGTATAAGCGACAAAGCTTTCTGCTCATTGTCTATTTTACCGCATCTCCTCACCTCGCCTTTTTTTCTCTCTCTCTCCTCTCTTCTCCGCTTCCGCGCGCCGCTTCTCGTCACCTTCGCTCTGCCGCCCCCCTCCCTCTCTCCTTCGCATTCTCCTTTCAAGACTTTTATAGGGGGGGCTGCGGGAGCGGCAGGAGAGACAGATAGCCGATGCAGAGCGAGAGGGAGGCACGGAGAAAGTGGAAAAGCCGCGGGGACATAAAAGTAAGCTCGAGCCAACTGTAACACGCCATTACCGTTTTCACTGCCGGCACTGCTATTGTCACTCGGGCGACACTTCCGAGCAACACGACGCCCGCCAAGCGGCACGCGCTCCCACCCACCCACACACACACACCTACACGCGCGCCGCTTTTTCAATTGGCTCGCGCCAAGCGCTGTTTTGTAGTTATCTCGAGATCAAAGCCGAGCTACAAGCCTTTCTCTCTCTTTGCTATATACTTTTTTTTTCCCCTCTCGCCGCTTATACCGGTTTTTCCTCTGCTTCTTTAACTGCTACGCTCTCCGCGCGGTCTTTCTTTGATTTCGCTTTTCTAAAGATTGCTATTTTACGACAAGTCCTAAAGCAGTTATTGAGCCCTTTTTTATGAAGCAATTGCCGCCGCGTATGATTGCAAATTAATGAATGGAAAATCTTATACTTGAAATGTTTTGGATTATGTTCATATTTAAAGTTATCGATTACCGCAAACTTATTGCATATTGATACCTACGGAAAAATACAATTTATACCCCGCCGAAATACTTGTGCAAACATTCTAAAAATTAATTACAGTTTCGCGTGTTTATAAAATATCGAATGCGAAGGAAGAGATAATATTTGATTTATAAAATATCGTATTAACGTGCGTCGCGAACTTTGATTTTGCAAATGAACCACTGAACGTTTCGAATTTCGCGGAACCAAAGAGTGGCGATCACCCATTTTTCGGTAAAATTTAATTCCAATTTATTTCTTGGAAATATTTTTAAATTTCCAATCAGAATTACGCTCTAAAAATAATTAAAGCGAAAAAGGTTCGGTACTGTCAGCGAGTGGAAGGGGGAGGAGGGGGGGGGATAGAGCTTGATGGCGGAATAAAGCGCTGTTCCGAAAGAATTAATTCGATAAAAATTAAACAAACGTAAGCGCGAGGGTCATAGAAAGCGTTTTACGTCGAGGACAGCGTTTTCGTTGTATTTTTAATCCAATGGCCGAGCGGAGATTAATTAAACCTGCCGACAGATTACAGCCGTCCGAATGGCACCCCCCGCGCCTCTCTACTCTCGCGCCGATGACATTACGGCTTTGCGTGGAGAAACAATAAAGGGCTGCGCGCAAAAAAGTGCGCGCTGTTTAAGAGCCATCTCCATAAAGGATCGCGAGTCGAATATTACTTTACAGTGTAAAAAATACTCGCGAGCGCCTTTTTACCATAAGTTCGTCATTTTTAGGAAAAATTTTAAACGAATTTTGTTCATTGTATGGAATGTTTGAACGAATTTTTTAAATAGCCTACAATAATTATGAAGCAATATCTGCAAAAATTCGAATGATTTTCAAATATTTATAAAATTGTTTAATATGTAATCCTGCATGTTCATGTTTGTTTACAAAATTTTATAAAAGAGAAAAACTGGACCCACGAAGTACCTTAAATAATAAACAACAGACGGAATTAAAAACTAATATTTAGGTAAACTGTACATTTTTCGATAAATCTGAATTCATTGTTTATTGACGCAAAAGCAACAGACAATTTCGGTGAAAAAAAAGTCGAAATTCGGTTGCAAAACCTTTTAACTAAAAATTATGTTTGATCAAAGCCTTAAAATACATAATCACCGAATCAATATTTAATTTTAGTCCTCGCTGCAATTTCCGGGGAGAAAGCTCTCGTTGCGCCCTAAATTTCCACCGCCGTCATATGAATTTCAATACCTAAACTCAAACGCAGTCCGGCACTTAGCTTCATACTTAATTTCAGCGCCGTTCGAATAAATCAAACGCAATTATTCCTCCCTCGTAAGGCGTGTATTTCGAGAGCTGCAGCGAAATTACGACGCTACAATATGCTCACACCGCTCTCGACTTGCGAAAGAGGGCGAAATGAAAAGAGAAACGGGACACGGATAAAGAAGGGAAAATGAAACGGGCCATTTTCCATCTTCATCTATTCCTCGTCTTAGGCTCGCAATAAGAAATCCTTTTAATTTATTTGCCCGCGAGAGGGGCTCTGGATATTCAGACGGCGAGAAAAGTAAAGAGGAGTAGATTCGAGCGGGGGGGAAAAGAAGGCCGGTCGGTGCCAGGACTTCCAGGGTCACGTATAAGCAGTGACTCAGGTTCCCTTCCTCCCGCTATGCTACGTAACTCTCTCCCTCTATTTTCCTATATCTTCCGGTCGTTCCGGCCCCCCCCCC
>UCOL01000718.1:0-53658 GCA_900474335.1 Ormyrus nitidulus
AGATTTGAAAATAAATATTTATCGTAAATAAAATAACTCTGTCAGTGGAAATTGCATATTAGATTAATTTTATAAGTTTTGTGTCTATTTTCGCATACGTAATTAACAGAAGGCATCCAGAACCCGTTAAAAGTCTGAGAAGAGAGGTAGAAGTAAGGGGTAAGGTATTGAGGATTGAACCAGAATAGTGGGCGGATCGACTTCGGAGGTTAGATGCATTACGGGATTTAATACGGAAACGTTGATTCGTCGCAGGCTAAGAATGAGCGAATTTATAATCGAAATAGAAGGGACGCGTCGGGAGAGAGTGTTATCAAATGCGGCTAAGGGGATTTCCACCAAATTGGCCCCTAAGTATGTGGGTCCTATTGAGGTGAAAGAAGTCTTATCTCCAACAGTGGTTGTCCTAGAAGATTCTGGACGTAAAACCGCTAAAGCACACGTGTCTGAGCTGAAGAGATATATTCGTCTCCGACATGTGAGTTAAGGGCTGTAAATGGTGGTGGAAAGATAGTATGGTATGATTTGTTGTTCGTGTGAGTGTGACAGGTGTGAAATCATATAATTTAATTGGTTTTTGTTTAGGTATGGCTCCATTAAAGAAGTTAAGTTGGTCCGAGGATGTCGAGGATGATACGATTTCCGGTTGAAATTCGGTGCTCCCGAGTCAGGAGGATACCCTCCTTCTAGATCTCGAGGCGATGGATTCCCTGGAGTTGGAGCTCTCCTATAGTCGTCCTGTTCCAGGTACTTCGGGAGAAGTTCTGGCGGGGTGATCATCCCAGTCGTCGATGGAGCCCTGCCAGTAACTGACCCCAAGGGAAGCCAGGAGAGTATGGAGGTACAGGAGGGTGAGCAAGAGCCGAAGACAGGAGACGAGGCTCGAAAGACAAGGATGTTCGAGGGTGTAAAGGACATTCCGGTGGATTTTAAAGTGGATCTCCCGCCAAGGACATGTGTCAACTGTTGGCAGTATGGACACGCTCTCAAGGATTGCCCCAGGCCTGTGGTTGGGCGTTATTGCCTCAACTGCGGGCGTCGTGGGGTAACCTTGTGAATGTATCCTCGCTGTGGAGAAGTACAGTGCGCTTGGTTGGAGGAATCCGCGAAGAAGTCCCCGGTCCAGCCGAAACCCCCCGTCTTCCCTTGTCTGAAAGGCATAAAGGCTCGGTTGGGAGCCAAGCGGGAGGCGACGATCCCATCATGGAGACGAACACCGGAGAACCAGGTGCCCCCACGGAGACAGCATACCCCGGCTAAAGAGGTGGTTCCCAAAAGTAGTGCCGCCGAAATCATCGCCCGGAGGATTGACTTCGCGGAGAGGAAGCGGGCCATGGAACTAGGGGCCCCCAAGGACGCCACAAAGGACGAGGTCGCCCGGATTCTGGAGGCCGAAACCCTGAACATCATGAGGAAGAAGACGAAGCTGAAGAAGGCAAAGGCGAAGAAAGAGAGAGGAGGAAAGCTAACCGGGCAGCTAGGAGGGCCGCCGAAGTTCCCGTTGCCAACCCGGTGCTTACCCCTCCTCTCACCTCTGTAGCCCCTTCCCCAGCGGATGCATCAACGCAACCAACGGAGTCCGGAGATGCGGCGACATTGCGGGAGTTCCGCTTCTTGCTGGAAAGTGTGGCCACCATCCCGCCTGCCCTACAGGCTCAGGTGATGGAGTCGGCCACACTTTTGCTAAAAACTTGCCGGAAGTGAGGTGGCAGAAGGTGAGTTGGCGTTGCGTGTTTGGAGATTTAAAACTACACATCCTAGTAGGATGTGGAGTTTTGAGGGGGGGGGGGGGCTTTGCGACGACATGTCGTCCCAGTTGAAAAAATCCATGCTGAAATCTACGTAGAATCAGTCTGAAATCCACGTGGATTTCTACGTAATAAAACTCATCGTAAAAAATTTCAACGTGCGAGCGGGCTTTTCATAACGAGAATTTATGAAAAGCTCGCTCGCACTTTGAAATTTTTTTCGATGATTTTTATTACTTGGATTTCTGTGTGGACTTCTACGTGGATTTCTACACTGAAATCCACTTAGCGATTTCGGATATTTTCAGACTGAATCTACGTGGATTCTACATGGAATCCACGTAGATTCCACGTAGATTCCACGTGGATTTCAGACTGTATTTTCTACGTAGATTTCAGCATGGATTTTTTCAACTGGGGTCCGCCACTAGGCGCACAACGCTAAAGGGTTTACAACGGATTAAGACATTGTTTCGACTATCAGTATTTTGATTTTCGGGGAACTAATGAATATTGACTATTATATTGACGTGTCTGCGTACACGTATAATTTCACGTATGAGTGTACGTGTGTCTGCCTGTTAGTTTCAAGTTTAGTTTTCCTTGGATCGCCAAAGAGAATAGTTTTATTAGCGGGTTTTCGCATAGTCGGTCTCGGAGTTTTTGGAATTTTTGGAGTTGTTAATTGGAGTTACGTAGATATTGTGGATGAGTGGATTGGTAGTTTTGAAGTTCTGAGGATAGTTTTTGGAGTCTAGACGGCGAGACCTTGACGATCAAACAACCCTTGAGTTTTTGGAAGAACGGAGATAGAGAAAGAGAGAGAAAGTGATTGATTTGAAGTGTCTTTCAGAAATTAGTAAGTCGCTTCATTATTTTATTGAGAGTGAGTGTGACGCGGACAAAGATTGTAGAAATTTATTAATATATCTTTATACGTTTAAAGTAAATTGTGGTTGTCTACTTTTATTTCTCTAACCTATGCACATTCGAGTTGATTAGCTCAATCAACTACCGAGTTTGTCAAGTAAAGTAATTAATTGTCAGGTGCGTTGGGCAACAAACAAATTGTTTAACAACGCACCGTGACAAATATTAAAACTAGATTGAACATGTTAAAAACATTAGGTTTTGTTATAAGCGATAAAAAATGTCAATTAATTCCAAAACGACAGTGCCCCTTCTTAGGTTTTATAATTGATACTGCTGATTACAGCATTTACCTAACAGTTATAAAAAGAGAAAAAATCTCAAGACTCATATCAAATTTTTATAAACAAAAATCTTGTAAAATACGAGAAACTGCTCAGCTAACGGGTACGTTAATATCAGCGTGTCCGGGTTCAAAATACGGTTTTTTATACACTAAATAATTAGAAAGGAATAAATATCTTGCACTTGGAAAATCAAATAATAATTTTAATAGAACGATGCTAATTACTAACGAAATGAAAGTAGACATAAAGTGGCGGATTGACAACATTTCAGAAACGAAAAATCCTATCAGGAAAAATATATACGTGTACGAAATCTTTATAGATGCTTTCTTATCAGGATGGGGAGCTGTTTGTCGAGGAAAATGGTTTACGGCTGGTGGAGCACCGAAGAATGTGACGAACACATAAATATTTTGGAAATTAAAGCCGCATTTCATGGTTTAAAATGTTTCGTCAAAGAAAGTCGCGACATCGAAGTATTGTTACGCATTGATAATACTACGGCCGTAGCATACATCAATAAAATGGGTGGAATCCAAAATAAAAAACTTCTAAGATTAAGTAAAGAGATTTGACAATGGTGCGAGGAACGCAACTTATGGATATACGCGTCATACATTAACATAAAAGGAAATATCACCGCAGATCAACAATCACGGTTAGTTTTCAAAGAAATGGATGGGAGTTAGCAGAGTGGGCTTTTAAACAAATTTTAAATGAATTCGGTCCGTTTTACATAGATCTGTTCGCATCAAAAGCAAATGCTACATGCAATAAATATATTTCGTGGAAACAAGACCCACATTCTATGGCCGTAGATGCGTTTACGCCTTTTGCAATTATTTTAAGAGTGCTTCATACAATACACACTGCCAGAGCAGAAGGGGTAATAGTCGTCCCATGGTGGCCCACTAAGCCGTGGTTCCCCTTATTTAAAGAATTGCTTAAATCGAAAATAATAAAATTTAAGCCTAATGAGAACTTATTAATTTCTAGTTTCAAAGGAACGCATCCGCTTGCAGAGAAACTTTCCCTGGTATCAGCAAAGTTGTCAGGGAGGCCTTCGTAACAAGAGGTTACACGGGAAAAGCTGCAGAGGTGATTTTACTATGGATACACGAGAAAACATTAAAACAATATGAAAAACCCATTCGTCTTTGGTAGAATTTTTGTCAAAAGGAAAAATCTTCTTTATATGAAATAACAAGCAGAAACGTTACGCGGTTTCTCACCTCTCCTGAATTACAAAATCTATCTTACAGCACGCTAAATATTTATAGATCAGCCCTATCTTTATTATTCTTGAACGATCTCCGTAAGGAATCGGGAATATTAAGATTTTTCAAAGGCTTATCAGCATCGAAACCCAAATTCGAATCACAAAAACCCAAATACGAGTCGATTTGGGACCCTGCAGATAAAGTAATAAAATACTTAGAGCTACAATATCCAAACGAGAATATCTTGCTTGAAGCATTAACAAAAAAGTTAGTTACACTTTTAGCGTTAAGTGCGGCACAGCGCGTACAAACACTCTCAGTTATTTCAATTGACAATATCAATTACGTCAATGGTCAAACTCAGATAAAGATACCAGACCGTTTAAAAACTTCAAGAGAAACAAAATTCAGCCTATTTTAAGCATTACAGAATTTAATGAAAAACCAGAAATCTGGGCAGCAGCCACGCTAACAACATACTTAGAGCGTATGAAACCTCTACGGGGTGAATATAAAAAGTTATTTATTACCTATAAAAACCCCCATCACGAAGCATCCACTCAATCAGTAAGCAGGTGGATCAAGGAAACGTTAGAAGCTATCGGCATCAATACAAACGTTTCCACGGCACACAGTACGCGACACGCGTCAACCTCTGCCGCATCACGCAAAGGTGTCAACATGGAAACAATTAGGAAGACCGCAGGTTGGACAGAAAATTCAATTGTCTTTGCAAGATTCTACAATCGTCCATTAACGAAAATACAAGATTTTTTCATCTAGAGTATTAAGAAATTCTGAAAATAATTAAAAATTACATAAAGTAGTTCTTTTGATTTAATAGTTTCTCTCTAATTAATACATTAAATAAATACATTTATTCAATTAAAACAAGGTTTTAAACAACTACATTGATTGATCTAGAGGACGAGGCAGCGAAATACAATTGAACGATTGAATGAATTAACTTACCTGTGTGTGAAGTTCAATCGTAATTGTGTGAGCTGCCTTGTCCGAATAGATCAAGAAATCCGACTCAAATTTATCCTTTATCCTAATATAATTATTGTAATTGAAAAAGCTTTAAAATGTAATGGCGAAATTGGCGGAGGCGCGCGGTCACAACACGCGGAAGCAGGACCGGAGCGCCACCTCGGAAACGGAAAAAAGCTTAGGATTTGAACTCTGTGGTGTTCAATAAACAGATTGGCGGCACTACATTGATTGATCTATTCGGACGAGGCAGCTCACACAATTACGGTTGAAATTCACATACAGATAAGTTCGTTCAATCGTTTTCAACTTTACAGCACGGCCCATCTGGCTTATGTTTATCTTTCGTCAAACTTCGTCACTCGCTTCGCGTCGTATTTTACAACTTTTAGCTCGAATTTTTCTTTTCCATAAGTTTTTATGTTACTTTTTCTTTTTCTTATGGTGGCAGGCTATACCTCGCTAACCTAGCATTCCGTGGTCGAAAATGCCTTAAAATTGTTTTAATCACGAAAAATACACTTTATTATTTAAGAGCTCACAATTTGTAATAGGATCCATTTACGTGAGAAACCACGCAAAAAATCATATGAGAAATCATTTGATAATTTATTTCATAAAGTCAAGTAATTGCTCACGTGAGATTTTTCACCTGGGTCTAGCCCTAGCTCTAGTCACACCGCATGATGGTTGACTGGTGGTATCCAGCTTACAATACTATAGACAGCGCTAAGACTTCTGAACTCGTATGCGCTTTTATCTAAAAACACTATTATATAATTACTATTAAAATAATTGTTACATGATCAATTTTTATGTAAATTGAAAATTAAAATTTTCCTTTTTTATTATCTAAAAAACTAAATCATACCTATGAAAACGTTTTATTGGCATTATATTTAATCATTTTTTACGAGTGATCAATTTATGTTATTATAATATTTAATTACTTTTTATACAGGGAGCAAGCCAGGCAGTAGACGCATGATGCATCTCGAAAATCCATGGCGACCAAGGCCCCAGGCAGAATTTTTTGAAAGGTTAAGTTACTTGTAAGTATGCGAATAAGAAGTAAGAATAAGAAATAAGGCTTATTTTTATTCTTTATTCCTTACTCAATTTTGCGCGAAAAAGCCTTAATCCTTCCTTAGCTAGCTTCGATAACATAGAGCTTGGTATAAGAAGTTAAAGTAATGTTTTAATTATATTTTAATATTTTAATAATTCCTAGAATATTTGAATCAATAAATTTATTTTTAGATAACTTGATAATGGAAGTTGAAGATATGCACAGAAAATTTAGTCATTTAAGAAAAATTTTGGAAAGATCTGGACCTTTTTGTAGGCCAGATTTTGAGCCATCTTCTGATTCTTTAAAATTTTTAATGCAAAATTGTAAAATACTTGTAATTGGTGCCGGTGGTTTAGGATGCGAATGTTTGAAAAATTTAGCTCTAATGGGTTTCAGACAAATGCATATAATTGATATGGATATAATTGATTTATCAAATTTAAATCGGTAACATTTATTCTAATTTATTTTAATTTCTCTATTTTGCCATCAAACTGAATTTTAATAATTTTTTTAGCTACTATTATTATATAATATAAGAAAAATGTATAATATATAATGTAATCATATGCTGACAGTAACAATTTTACAGGTTACAAGGTTAAAATTTAAATAATGATGAATATACTTCAGTATTTGTCATTGATTTTAAAAAGTAAGATAGAGCAAACCAGTTATTTATTAGATAAACTATAGAGTTAATGATTTTTATGAATTTATTATTTTTTAATATTTTAAAGTTTTAATATATTGTTTCATAACTTTACTTGCTGTAATACATTTTCCCTTAAAAAAACCTTCATTTTCTAAAACTACCTGTTTATTTCTTAATTTAAAATCATTTATTTATTGTAAACTGTTTATATTTTATTCATTTTTAGGTAATTTTAAATATTTATACTTATTATTATAACAATTATATTTACAATTAATTAAATAAAATTTAATCATTATCTTTAATTTAAAATAACAATCTTAAGAATTTTTATTAAATTTATTAATTTAAAAAAATTAAATTACACCTGTAGAAACAAAAAGGAGATAAGATAAGTATAAAATTAATAAGTGAAGTAAGCAATCTTCTGTCGCTTTAAAACAAAGAATATAATGTTAAATTACACAAAATTTTTATTGGTCTATTTTCCAGTGAAAATTATTTTTATAAATATCAAAATTATTAATTCAATTTAAGTAGATTTCCTCTGTTTTAAATGGAAAAGTTTAAGAAATCGGTTAAAGAAAATTTTTATAGTTTTAATAAGTACTAGCAATAAATATTTGTATTTAACAAATCATAGCGTTCAAGGTGGTTCTATAGCTTTAAGCTTGACATTCTATTAAGATTATAGAATGTGTATTTAAATCTAGCAACTTGAGAAGTATATATGTAACAATAATATACTTTATACATTTAAAAAAAATATTTTGAAAAACTGACCAAAAAAACATAATTATCTTAAACTAAATAAAAGTGTCTATAGTGATCTACCACTTTCTTGCTTCTTACGTATGATTTTCAAGTAGGGCTCATTTTAGATTCTTAATCAATTGTATTTAGTTATTGTAGAATATTTTTTATGTAATTGAGGGCCCGGAAAGTAATAGGGGACGAAACGAAATTTCACCAAATAAGTTGTCTAAGTACAATATTTTAACAAACTGCTTTAAATGAAATTTGAAAAGTTAACTTCGGTAGAGAATTCCATTGCGCATCTTTTTCCCAAATAAACTATCTTAATAATTTTTATAGTTTATGAAATATTTAAATAAAACGTCAATTTTGCGAAAAAAATTTAATGTTTTTTTTTCACTTCAACGCGTCATAACTTTTTTGAATATTGATATTTCTATTTGAAACTTTTACATGACAAACTTCAATGTATTCCGCGTGTTTTAAGCCCAATTACAATTCTTAATATCAACTATAAACAAAATGGCGAATTTTTATAAATATTTCATTGAAAATTTCCTTTTATATTTTCAATTGAAAAAGTTGTGTTACGAAAGTTTAAGTTTCAAATAGAAATACGAATACTTACAAAAATTATGACGACTTGAAATGAAAAAAGCATTAAAGTTTTTTTTTCTTAAAACTAACTTTTGGTTTAATTATTTCATAAACTATAAAATTATTAATATAGTTTATATGGGAAAAAGATGCGCAATGGAATTATCTACCAAAGCTAATTTTTCAAATTTCATTTTAAGCAATTTGATAAAATATTGTACTTGTACAATACTTATTTGGCGAAATTTCGTTTCGTTCCCTTTATATTTCGGGACCCTCAATTGTAAAAAGACAAAAGTTGTTAATAAATGACTTGAAAATATAAAAGCTTAGGAGTTTGAATTCTAATAACGGTAAGTGAAGCAGCTCAAGTCGCACGCCGACACCGCAGTCGCGCGCCGAGGCTTGCCGAGTGCCTTGTGTTTGTTAAATAATATCTCGGAAAAATCAAAAAACACCTCTCGAAAAAATGGCTATACTTATGTAAAATTTGCTCCTTTTTCGATCTAGCAGTTAAAAAAAATATTAAAAATGTAGTTTTTGAGATATATCACGTTTCATATTTTTTCAAGGTCAAATTAAACAAATTTTGGAAAACTGATAACACCATCGAAAAGCTGAGAAAAAAAATACATCGAAATCACCTGATTATCAATTTTTTAGGTCAATTTTAACCCTATAATCACGAGCTGAAAACAGGACCATTTTGATGTCACGCGCCGCGCTTTGAGAGTAGACGCAAAACGCCTCATATGTACATCGTGCACCGATATTTCAAATTTGTTATTCATCTTTTTTTGAAAAAAGATAATAACTCGATTAACTCGAGCGTATTCGATAATCTCGGAGAGGATTTTTAGAATAAGGAAGGAAGAATATAATAAGGATATTATTAACAAGTAGAGCCATGTGTAAACTTAATTGAACATTATCCTAAGAAACTACTCACTTCTTGAGTCAGAACCGTTTACAAATTTAAATACGTGAACGTTTCCACTGATTTCGAATTTATTTCATTGATTTTTGCTTATTTAAATTTAACGAGAAACATACGTCCAATTTCCATAATTTCGCGAACTGTAGTTTCGTCGACAACAATAGATGTGTATGTGTGTGTTTTTTTCTCTAATGAAGTGAGAGGTTTAAGGGAAAAATTTTACTAGACCATAGTATAAGATTGTTTCAAGGATCATAGAACCAATGATACTATGTGTTGGATTCACACCAACTAAAACCCGTTCGTTTTACAATCAGATTAGCTCATCCAAAAATAACCTGAATCCTCTCTGATACCTTTATCGACCCTCGGTAAAGGTTACCCTTGCTCTGTCTTCTGAGTCCTTGATCCCCGCGGTACTGCTGCCAAGCATTGCTTCGCGGGGGGGCGTAAAACTTCTGCCCGCTTCATCGTGATGTGGTCGTCATCTCCATAGTCATCAACGGTGGTCAGTGTTGAATGGCTTCCACATGCACTCACTCGCTCACGAGCACACACCCTCGCTCATCCATCCCCCCGCCCCCCTTTTGCATACATACGTGCGTATATGCGCATGTATGTGTGTGTACGCCTGGATCTCAGCTTCTACTGAACGGAATTTCCTCGTTTACAGCTCATTTTTTTTTGTATTTTTTTGCGATGGCGGTTCAAAAATTGTTTTTTTGTTTCGCTTATTCGTTTTCATTTAATCGTTAATTTTCGATTTTCGAAAAATTTAATTTTACTTTTTTCTAATGATAGGATTGAAATATTTCAATCGACCAAAAAGCATTTTTAAAGAGAATAAAAATATCTATAATTTTAAAAAAAAAAATTTCTCTAGGTGTTCCATTTTTTTGTTTTTTTTTTGTTTTTAACAAAAAAGTGTTTCTTTTTTAAGTTTATAACTCTGAAATCAAATGATCAACTGCTCTGAAAGAATGTTTAGTACAGCCGCCTCAGTGAGTAACACGGCTTTTCCTCCGTCCGATCGCTCGCATGCTCATCGCACTAATAGCCCAGGCTCACGGCGCTCACGTGGGTCGCGATAATATTACATTATATGCTACAAGGGAGTAAAATAGGTGTTTTTTTTTTTCCCGAGTCAGGTTTGACGCCCTTGCTTAGCTCGGGCGGAAATAAAGTTAAGGCCATCAAATATTTCAAATCAAATAAAAAAGAACGAGTTTTCGGTGTCCAATAATTTCGGGAGAGAAAATGATTCAACTGACTTGAAATGTTTTGAAAAGGTAAACTTTTTGTATATTTAGTAGGAGTTAGTTGTATTTTTAAACTAATGCATTAAAATATTTCAAATTTGAAATATTCCTACCTTAAAAAAAACATGATCAAAACATTGAAAGCGGAAAATTGTCATAATTTAAATATTTAAATATTTTTAATAAAGAATATTTAAATAAATTTCGAATATCTAACCTCAAAATTTAGTACGAGGTGTACATTAAGGTTAAACGTTATACATTACTCAATTATTAAAGATTCATGAAAGTATAATAGAAAAATATTTTAAACGTATAAGAATGAATTCGTAATATGCGTAATAAAAAAAAAATCGTGAGTGGCTGCACTCATGGCAGGAGCTTGCTCTCTCCCCGGCGTTGGTTATTTTTTTTCCACATTTTGCTCTGCGGTTTGAAAACTAGTGATTTTAGCGCAAAAAGTTTCAAATAAAAGTTGTTCCATATTAAATTATCTACAAAAAAGTCAGTGACGGCACCTGTTTAAGTTTATTAGTTTATTAGTAAATTAATCAAAACAAGAAATTGATTTGTCAAATTTTGTTGTTTTTCTCAATTTACAACTAAATTAATAAACTTAGAGAGGTGCCGTCACTGACTTTTTTGTAGACAATTTAATAAGGAACAACTTTTATTTTGAACTTTTTGCACTAAAATCAGTATTTTTCAAACCGCAGAGTAAAATCTGGAAAAATAAAAACGTGTCGATATAGAATCTGACGGTATAGAATCTCCAAGCTCCAATAAATTAAGATTCTTAGATACAAATGCTTAATCGTTGGCTTTTTTGTTCTTTTCATCATCTACTACAGTATTTATTCAGCCACTCTTAGAAATCGGCAATCAAGAGACTCAAACATTTGTAAACCATTATTTACATTCTTTTCATTTCCGCACGAACATCATCACATCCTCCAGCACTGTTTCTTCCTTCGTACAGAAAAATCCTCGTCGAATCGACACTGCGAAGCAATAACGGGCTCCATTAAGACCGCGCGTCGAACTTGCGAGTCTCAAAAAGAGCGGCACATCCGCGAGCGCAATCAGCGGCGTTGTATCCGCGCCTTTTTCCCGCGCGCGCCTTCCATTACTTTCCCCCGGCGGCGCACGTATATATGCACGAGGAAGCGTTTTCCCCGCCGCGAGTCGCGCTTGTAGTACAAGAGAATAGCCGGGAAAGTGGAGAGAGAGAGGCGCTCCCGTTATTCGGGGGGCTCGAGACACTTAACGACGTTAGCGCGAGGTTAATCTGATTCGCAGCTGCTAATTGCTATCCAATGTCCGCTCTGGCTGTCGCGGCTCTGTGAGCGAGCGTCGATGGGCGAGGTTGGATGGACGTTCGAAGTTGTCGATGGATGTGCTCGGGATACCTTTGTTTTTTTACCTGTTTAAAGCTTCGATCTTTAGGTTCTGTTGCGTCGTGGAGCTCGGTGCAAGTTTTAAAATTTTATAATTTGCATGCAGATCTTTATTACTTTTATACACAATATTAGAGGTAACGGCTAAATTCTTTTAAATGAAAATCTTTTCTTGGCTATATCCAATACTCGTTTTTAATAACAATTTCAAAAAATAGTTGCGAAATTCTATCAAGCGCAATCAATCTTTTGAAATGCAATGAATCAAAGATGCATTAGGCTCTTTAAAGATTGGTAAAACTATTCATTTATGCTGAAACTAAACTTGAATTGAAATACTGTTTTTACAAGAGTTCCATCGCAGCTCAGGATCTTTTATAATCTGAACAGAAATAAAACTTATCCCTTACGCAGCAACTCCATATATTCTCCACAAGCAAATATCTCTTATCAAAAATGTCTACAGCGGCGCCATAAAGAAACCCAAAATAGGCTCGAAATTCGCAGCCATTAAGGGACATTCCCACGAGAGAGGGAGAGAGAGAGCCGCTCAAAATTATTACGCAAATCCTCGGGCGGCGCGGCAGATAAGTCCCTATTTCCAGGCTCTATTTACGGCTCGGCTATTATGCGCTCCTCCAAAACGGCTCTGCGGGGCGGCGCACCGACGCGAATCAGATAGCCAAAACAATCCGCGCGCAAGGATTATACGTCGGATTGGGCAAGTCGCAATTGCGAGATATTTCGCTCGATAACAATCGATCGAGTTTCCCGGGGTGACGCCTCGCTAATGAGGCTTCGAGAGCTGCGAAGGCTTTTATTGCGCGAGCAAGTGCAGGATTGGCTTGTTATTAGGTGTCGGACCGATTGGTCGGCTGCTCGGTTTTTTTTTCGGATCGGATAATTAAATCGAGTGACGAAGTACTTCGTGTGTAGAGCGCGACTTTTTTTTTAGAATGTACGGTTATGGGGTTTTTTGCTGATTAGTCGTTTCGGAATTTCAATCGACTGGGTGGATTTTTATTTTTAATTGAATAAATATCAATGTGAAATGAGTAATTGATTTTTTGATCGAGGCTTTTTTTATACAGGTAATTATAAATATCGAATTTTAAAAATTGAATAATTATCTCTAAATGCATTTTTTGAAGTAAAAAATATGCATTTAATTATATCATTATTTTTACATTTTATTAAAAGTATGTTTTTTGTTAAGAAAAAATATTTCAGCTGGAAATTCAAATAATTTTCTTTGAAAAACATTAACATTGAAAAACATAGTGTCTTTAATAAGGTTTGGAAAATTTCTTTCTTACGGTACTTATCTTGCTCCTGCAGTCAAAACAAGTGCTTTTTCTTCCCTACCAAAGTAATTATTTACATCCAAAGAAATTTTCACGAGAATAACATAAACATATTAAAATATGCAAAGCCGCCTGCACAGCGTTTAATTAGCGCGCAGCTTAAAAAAATTTCAATATTATAATAATTATTCACCGCCGATCACTTTTTCCCACAACCATCGCGCCAATTACTCAGACTAACAAACACCCTTCCTCCCCGAGCAAAAAAGAACTCAATTTCCGTCGTTCCCACAGTCCATCTAATCCTCGCGCAATCTCGCCTCGCGCTCGCTCGCGATAATAAACCGCTCTTGTGCTCGCAGTTCCGCGTATATATATACGCGTGTGTATCGATTGTTCCCCAAAATCGACGCGTCGCGGAGCGCGCGAGCCGAGAGCGTTCCGCATTCCCCGGGACTTTTGTTCGCGTCTCAATGCTCGGCACTTGTGACAATGCCGCGCCTGGAGACAATACGTGCCGGCGAGCGAATTCCCGCGGGAAAAATCGGCTGGTGTACACTTTGGGCGAGTCTCGTTGTCGGGGCTGTCTTTTAGGAGATCGGTCGAGGAGTGTGATTGTCGGGTGAAATGATAGGTTCGGTTCGTTTTTGTCGACGATCGATTCTGATAGCTTCACGTTTTTGCGGATGGATAAGAATTTTTTTTTTGCTTCCTTTATTGACGGAGAAAAGTTTTTAGTTTGCGATTATCAAGAAAACTTTCTATTGTTTACAAGAAGTTGGATTTTAGTATATACAAAAATTCTTCGACAAGAAAGGTCTTCCCTAGTAGAAATCACATGCTGTGAGGTTAAATTTTAGCATTTATTGGCCCATTAAGGAGCATTTTTTGGCCATTTTTTAAAAATGGTCAAAAAATGCTCTAAAAATGTTTTCAATTTCTACCAGGATTTTGGTACACAAAAATCGTCCCACAAACCTGAATAAAAACCTTAAATCTCTCATTCATCCCTCGTCAAAAAAGCAGAACACCCAACCAACCCGATAACATTCCGCAGCTCCTCTCAAAAAATAATTCCCGCAGCATCGTCCATCCATCTACTTGCGAATCGCCCCGCCGTCCCGCAGCAGCAGCAGCAGCAGTTTGCCAAACGAGTGATATACAGCCAGCATGCAAATCGGCCGTCTGTCATACACCCCGTCGCTCCGAATAGCGCGATTTCGGATCACGCCGCTCGGAGTTCCTAAGGCGAACGCACGAGATGCATTATGCAGTGCGACTCGAGGTGACGTGCTCTTTTACTGTCGAGGCTGTGCGATATTGGGGCCTGCCGGATCTGCCTTAAGGGTGAGAATGAGATTTTTGTGGGGGATTTGGATGCTTTATTAAGAATTATTTTATGCTGCTGTTTTCGGTTGATCGGTAAGTTGTAAAGTGGATGAATAATAGTACAGAGTAATATAATTGATATCTTCCAGCTGATAGTGGATTGCAAAAAATTACAATGTACGATTATTGCTTCATTGATGGTTTATTGCTGTTTTAAATAAAACGGAATAAGAAACTTTCACTCTTATCTTCGAGAGAGATCTAAGCATCTAAAGGATTTTTAAAGTATTTATGAGAATATTTTTAGACTAGTAATGGTTAATTCAATAGAGTATCCAACAATGTTCCATTATTGGTCAATTAATAGTTCACGTCGATTCAAAACGGTTACTTTTCTATTAGGAGTACTACTAACTTTCGTTAATTAGACAGCTGTATTAAACTGTGCCATTAGCGGACTCGATACTTCACCTATTGTATACTTCTAAGAAAAAATGTTTATAAAGCAAATACTTGTATCTTTCCACTGCAAAGTTGCAAAAATTTCCAGAAAACAGACTCCATAAAAAACGGCCGTATAACATTTCAATGAACCAAAGTTCGAAAAAGCAAATTTTCATCCAAATTGACCAACCGCGCATCCCCCACCCCAAACTATCCCAGTTTCCCAACTTTTCTCCCCCTTCCCCCCCTCGAAACTTTCTCGCATTCCCACAAATCTCCCCCTGGAAAAACTCCCTCTCCCCGCCGTGTCCGCCACCCAAAATCATCGAAAACACGCGGCGGCGGCGTCCTCGGCTGGCAAAACGCATCGCGGACGACTCTCCTTCCCGACTCTCTCGACTTCCGCGATCCCAATCTAGAAGGAACAGCGGCTCGGCGGCGGCGAATATTCATGAAGAGTCGCTCCGCCGAGAGAGCACGACAATCTTCATTAATACCATTTGTCACGCGATTTAACCGGAGAAACGTACGCGGCCGCTGCCGCTGCTCCCACGAGCGGAGAGAGGTGGCGATTTATGTAACAAGTCGCGCGCGGATATACACGCCGGTGTATAGTGGCGGCCAAAAGTACGCGCGACGATGCCGGGGGAATCAATATCGAGAGGTGGAATTACGGAAGAATGGGTTATTGAAGTGCACGAGTTTAAATTTAAATTGACGTTTGGGAAAATTGTTAAAAGTTATGGGAATAAATTTTCGTTTCCGTCAATATCTCCCAGAGTTTGGTTTATTAGAACGCCTCACAGATTGAGGAGAAATGAGAATTTACCAAAATATTAGCTCGGAAAGATCATTAGTCTTATTTTTACAAGAGGAATGAATTTTGCAAGTGTAACCAAATTGTAAAACTAGATATTTAATTATTTTTGTTACAACTCATGTATAGAAATGCAGATAGAATAATCCATATTTTGCTTTCGAGATAGCTCCGATTTAATATTCCAATTTTAAAACTCGAATTCTCTCGCATTCTATCGAGAGTTACTCTATTCCCAAATCCACCCCAAAACCGCTGCTCAGACCAAATTCCAGCGTCACCTCGAGACGGCCAAAAGGGCAAACTCCAAGTTGGCGCTCGGCGCGACACCCCCCACTGCCTCTCGACTTTTTACACGAACTGTATACGCGCGCACCGAGAGCGATATCCATGTTAATTGGGTCGCACATTCTCGCGGCGTGCACGCATTATGCCTCGCACGTGAGAAGTTCGCACGCGCCGAGAGAGGAGCGACGACGACGAGCTTTCTCGGGACGTTGCGCCGCGCGCGGCTTGCGTCACTCGCCGTTCGGCCAGGAACTCGCCGCGGGAAGCGCTTTCCTCTTCGTTCGCAAGGCGGTTTATTGTTTATTGAAGGAGTTTATCGGCTGGCGCGGAAGCCTCCTAAGTGGCGTTTCTGCGTCTTGGGTGCGAGGAAAGGTAGTTGGCGAATCACTGGTTTGCATCAATATGGTATATTGTAATACAGTTATGTGAATTATAGGGAAATATGTACTTGGAATTCTTGTATTTATTGTAATACCGATTTACTGTGTTCCATTTAACTTGCCGTAAATTTTGATATTTTTTTGTTAAAATTTTTACACTGAGAGAAGAAATATAGTAAAAATTACGATATTGTCTAATAAAGCCACCAGAGACTGTTAAAACCAAAAAAATTACTATACTTTGTAAGAAATTTTACTAAACTGTTTGGTAAATTTTCCTATAAAGTATGGTAATTTTTTTGGTTTTGACAGTCAGTGGTGGCCTAACTAGGCAGTATGATAATTTTTACGAAACTTTTCTCTCAATGTAATAGTTTTTAGAATATTATTTTGGCTTTTTAATTAATCTAGGAAAATACTACAAATAAAAAAATGTGTTTACTTAAATAAAAAATAATCAATTGTAAATTATTATATCAGGAAAAAATGTTTGGGAATTAAAAATAATTTACTGTTGGGACCGGAGAAAGTCGTATGACTTTATTAAAGCTCGTTTGTTTGCTTTTTAAAAAGCTGCGGCGACACTTTCACCGAAAACGTAAGGAAATGAAGAACGATCGGCCGATCGGAGAGGAGAATAATTTGTAAAACTCGAATTATACGATACTGAAAAAGTGAAATCCCGAACGAAATGCTGGAGGGCACGATTTTGAGAAATTAGAAAGTCATTTTCAAATCTTAAACTCCGGACCTAATTATTCTTTTAGTTTGCATAATCATTAATTATATTGCGCAAGTATATTTAAATATATTTATGTAAACAAGTCCTAACATTTTGACGTTTTTTCCCCTCTAATTAAATCAGCCCAGATAAAACGAAAATAATTAGCGCAACTTTTTTTTCCGAAAGAAAAAATGAACTTTTATTTGCCAACTTCGGTTTCTCCAGACTCTATAGAAAAAGGTAATTGTCGCATTTACAGTTGGCGAGCCTGCGGTTTTTTCTGCCGCCGGAGAAAGTGTCCCGAGTCAGCTTTTTACAGTATTTCGGTTATAAAGTTTCTTTACTTCCATAACTCGGGTGACATTAAAATCATGGAGAGAAGAATTCTCGGTAAACCCGCGTTTCTTTGTCTCTACATTACTGCTTATTTTATCGTTAAAGTTTTATTATATCGGAGACTTTTTTTGAAACTAAAAAAGTGTAGTTATTTGTTGAATAGAGAAGAATTATAAGTGACGGAATGCGAAATTATGATGTTGATTTTATAAAATACATACCTAAAAATAATGTGCTAAAAAATTATTTATTATAATGTACAACGTTTACATATATTTTTGATATACATATAATATTGTGTATTTTATGTTGCAATTTACAATAATTCTTTTTCCCGCATAATTAAATATATTACAGTTATAAATTACAGTCAATTAACCTTTAACTGTATCGATTTCCCAAAAATGATTTACTCGCGTTGATTTTCAGGTCAACTGATTCAATTAAATATTATCTTTAAAAAAAGGAACGTATATACAGAAGCCCTGATAAATTTAATCTCTTAGTTAAATTTCGAGGGCGATCAAGAACTAGAGTGCAGTCACTTTTGATAAAAATCTAAAGAAAAGTGCACCGACCACTCTTTCGAAAGCCACCTTTTCATTTTTGAAGGTGTCCGAGTCCGGAAATCGAGGACGAGTTTACAAAAAAAAAAAACTCTGTATAAATAATAAAGTAAAACTTCACCGCAGCGGCGTTTAAAATTTCGACTCGAAATTGAAATGAGGGACGGTTCAAAAGCGTACATATAGAATGGGTTTCTCGTTTTCGAGGGCAATTAATATCCCGCTGGGGAATTTAATCCAACGGAATAAAATTTGTTAGCGTTGCAACAAAGTTTCAATTAATTGATCGTAATAAATTTACTTATGAGGCGTAAAAAGCCAAGCCCAGATAGGTGAAACGTTATTTTCTTTAGGCTTGCAGTCGACCGTAATAAAATTACAGGTAAAGCGTCGATAAATAATTCCTTTCCGATACTTTTATCTATTATTTTTAAACTAAATGGTTCTTAAGGTTCTTTCAAAAAACTGAAATAAGTAAAGTAAATGTGCATGAGCAAAATGTTCCTTAAAAATTAATTTGATATGAATTCTTAACTTTTATTTGAAATTGTCAATGGATTATAGAACAAAAGGGAAAGCTGTAAAGTAACTAAACTTTTGTCTTCGGAAACTTAATATCTTCTTTATACTTTTTATAACATTACATTTCGTAGTTTTTCTTTGAATTCATTGGGGACTTACAGTTTTAAATTTTTGTATCCTGTTTTTTTAGAAAATGTTTATGCAAAAAATAAAATTTATTATGAAAAATAAAAATGAAAACAGCAAAATACATTTAATTAATTTATAAGATAAGAAATGTTTACAGTATTCGTAAGTCCGGATTTTTTAAGTTTTTTATCCTCGACTCCAAAAATGCTTAGTAATTTTTCTCCCAATTTCCTGTTAATTTTACCAAAATTTTTTTCTCCCCGAGCAAAAAAGCGCTAATCAAAGTAGCAGTGACCAGCGAAATTCAAATTAACAAATCGGATTCCCGCACGTCGGCGCGCTTCTATTAGGTAATAAAGCGTGTCGCATCGCGAACAAACAAACCCGACGGAATTCCTAGCCGCAGGCAACAGACTCCATCTTCTCTCTTCTTCGATCGCTGCGAAACCGACGGATCGTCGCTCTTCTTTCGAGGCGGCAAAAAGGCCTCGAGTTTTATGTCTGGTATGCAAATCAGGCGCTTTCCATTGATGAAAATTTGGAAATTGTCGAAAGCGGGATAATTTGCATAATTGACCGTTAAAGATGCAGTATGCAGCGTTTTATATAATTTCGAAAATGTACAATAATTAAGCCTTAAATGCGGATCCCGACTTCTTACCGGCAGGCAAACTGGAAGCTGTGGCTTTAAGAAATTGTGATAACGTACCTGCAACAAAAATAGAAAATACAGTATTAAATAATGTCAATAATAGATTTTTATTATACGTGTAGAAGTGGCGAGATAAGATTTCGTGATAAACAGTTTCGTCGAGCTCGAATTAAGATACAAATTTAATAACCGTGAAGTGATTTCTTAATCAGAAACATTTATTATAACGCGGATTGAGTTTTGCAATCTTTATATATTTTAAATTCATAGAAAATCCAGTGGAAACGAATGCGAAATGAGCAAAAAAAAGACAGAATATTTATCGGTTCGGCGACATTCTTTTAATTAGCGAACCTTCCGTTTACATTTTTGAAAAAAAGGGCCGAGACCGAATAATTAAGCCAATCCTCAAAAACGCTATTTAAAACCAAATGAAACTGTCCGCGATTTCTTGTCTCGCGTACATAATTTGAAATCAGATATAGTAACGTTCGCATATAAAGTTGGCACCGAATGGTCTCGTCTCCTCTCGCGGACTCGAGACTCGCAATTCGGTGTAAAGTTTCGCGCGGAGATATCGAGTGAATCTGGCGAACGAGTAGAGTTCCGCCGGTCGAGGAAGAAAAAGGAAAGTAGGAGGAAGTCGTTTGAGCCGGCTTGGTACAAATGACATTTGCCGAGGTGTTTGTTCTTTCGAGTTTTTACCTGTTAATTGAGTTTATGCTAATGTTCTTGCGCGTCTTTGTTTATGGAGTTTTTGGGCTCATTTACATGGTGGAATTGCATCGGTACTTAAAATGTATAAGAACTGAAACGTTGAATTTCGAGATTAGAAATTCCAAAATAATGGAATGTTTTCATTTAATATGTAAAACATAACAATTTAATATTCGCCATTTAATGTACGTAATGAATTTAAAAGTTTTTCGATAATTTAATTTTACACTTAGATTGTTTACTACACTTTGAAACGTCCCTTCCACAAGAAAAGGGTCTCGAAAAATGGTCTTCTTTAGTACCTAAAATACGAGTGCATAAACAGCGTTTTCAACATAATTCAAAATAATTAACATTCACTTAATGAACTACAATTTGCCACTCCATTGCTTATCCGCAAAAAGGAAAGGGGGAAAGGGAGAGAGAGAGAGAGAGAGAGCTCACGTATATCCTGAAGCGTATTTCATTAAGCCACTGCACGAGGATGCAATAATTAATAATTAGCGAGAGCAGCCGAAAGGATCCGCTGAAGGCATAAGTACTTGTACATTCAGGATTCCATATGAAGTGACTCTACAATATTTGCTGTATTTCAGGACTGTATCGTTGAAAATAAAAATGATTGGCCGTAATTATTATACATAGATGCGGTTTTCAATGTAATTGTTAAAATATTAGGTCTTAGTAACTTCTACTTTTATTTTGGTTTAATAACTCTAGAAGCGAACACGGGGATATGAATATTACTATAAAAAAACAATATGTGGAATGGAGCTCTAAAATAAAATTTCACTTAATATCAAAGTTAAAAATGGACAGTGTCAAAAATCCCTTACAAATCTAAAGTCTACCGGTACATCTTTACATCTTTATCATAGTATCGATACATCTTCCACCAAATGGAAATACGTCGTATTTTAAAAATTCCACGGTACTTTTAAATAACAGTCCATCTCCAGCAAGGTACGTACAGCCGCGCATTTATCATAAGTCACGAGTAACGACCGCGAAAACACCTTCCGTCGATTGGAGCGACGTTCAAATTTATTCTAGGATTGATGAACACGCGTCAAAAGCTCAAGCGCTTACAAAGCGGCCTCGCGGACGTGGAAGCATCCGTGTACATATGTAAATGCTCGCGGACATCACAGACGCTCGAATATGCTCGGCACGCGCGCGTCGCTTTATATTATTCCGCTCTCGGCGCGCGCGCTCCTTTGCTTAAAACTTTCGCGTCCTTAGCCGCGCGTCCGCTTATCGAGTTGCTAAACGCGTCGTCTACGTTATATACCCCGCCGTCGACGAGTCATATTTTTATGATTCGAATACGACTCGAATTGATATTGGCGAGTGTTGCGAGACTTTGACGGAGGAGGAAGTATTATTTTTTGGGTGGTAAGTGGATGTATGATCGGGCAGTAGGTAGATTGGTTTTTGAAATTAAATGAAACGTTTTTAGAGGCTTGGTTGAATGTGGAAAACGGTATCATTTCGCTTGAATGTGCTATAACGTTTATGGATTTTTTCGTATAATAAATTTAAGAACTTGTTAAATTTTAAACTGAAATAACTAATTTTAACCCTTTCAAGATATAGAGCATAATTCCGTGCTCTTATACAAGAATATATTAATATAAAAATATTAAAAGAAAATATTATTATTAAAATGGAGCATGTAAACGTCCCCAATCCTGAAAGGACTTTTAATTTAGTAAAACGCTTTTACTTTTCTATGCAAAGGATATTGCACATCAGAAGAGTTTTTAATAATGCTACTTTTGATATTGCATTTTTCTATTTTAAATATTTAGAATCCTTTTATTTGAATTATACAATATTTATAGTCCAACAATAATGTTCTTAAGCAGTATATAGTAGTCCAAACATTCATTATGAACCGAATCCCCATCAGGGAATTACGAACGTAAATCAAAATTTTTCAACACGAACAGAACCTGAATCCACTAAAATTACTGGTCTGTCCATTATTAGAACAATCACTAAGAGGAAACTACACCGCATAAAGTTATTACGTAAATCTTTGTACTTCAAAAGAAACAGAGAAAATTGGTACAAATTACATCAATCTGTACGGACCGTAACTACAGTTTTACTATAAAAAATGTATAAACTTTATTTCGTAATTTGCTGCAAAACTACCCTATACTACTACTACACCTCCTATCAGATTTCCTGCATGTATACAGCCATTTTTACACTCCACCCGGTCTCCGGCTGCTTTACGACTCATTTTTCCGACAACATTTCCCAGCTCTCTCGGCGGATAATCTCGCCGCGATTCCAGAAAGCGACCGAATTCTCGGTCATACATCAGCGCACCTATTTTTAGCTGGGCGCGACAGGTGCGCGCGGCTCTTGCGTAACCGCGCGCGCGATCGAAAATAAATAAATCGCGAGCAAGCAAGCGCGAGCGCGGCTTACGCATGCACATAAATTAGAAAGCGGCGGCGGCGGCGTCCAACCCTTTCCCGAAAACGCAGCGGCGTCGGCGATAAAAAATATTCCGGGACGGATATTTACGCGCCGCGAGGAGACGCTCGTTTATATTCCGCGGATGGAGTCGCGTCGCTTTAATATTCCGGTTTTCGGGCCGATGCCTTTTTCGAACGATTAACGTCCGAGACTAATTGGGCGATCGATGCTGATTCTTGGAAAAGGACGGATTGTCTCGGAAGGCGGACTTCTGCGATCTTAGGCGTTTCCGTTCGATGAACTTTTTTGCTCGTTCGTCTGTTGCCAAAAGTTTTTTTTTCTTATGTGAAATATGATGAATTTGTATTAGGTTATGGAGTTAATAAATTATTTAGTCTAGCAAAATATGGAGCTTTTTATTTCCGCGTGCGAGATTCCAAAATAGAATAAATTTTTTAAAAATTCAAGTAACAAATGGCATATTGGTGCATTGTTCATTGAATCGAGAAATAAGAATTTATTGTTAAAAAGTTTCGCTAAATGGCAAGTTAACTTTGTAATTTTATTCGAAAAAAATGTTTCTTTCCCGTTGCAACATACGTGAAAATTCCAAATATCAAACGTTTTACCGAAGCGAATAAATCAAAAATTGAAACACCGTAACGGCGTTACATCAAATAAATCTTTTGTATTTTGATTGCCAGAGATGAAAATAGCTCGGTTCGTTATTGAATTCCGTCATTGTTCATTTACTAGTCAATACCGACGGCTAAAAGGTATGCAACACGCCTCTATGAACGCACGCTTTAATCAAACAAAAGTCACGCGAGAGAGATATAATTCAGCGCGATATGGCTGATTTAATTTTGTAGGTGAAAAGAGAACGTGTGCGCATTCAAAAGCAATATCGCTAAAAGCAGAAAAAGCGAAAAACTTTTCGCCGTTACTTTGTACGCTCTGTATTAGGGAAAAATCGCTTAGCAAACTTGCCGTTTCCAGCGGCAAAGTCAAATATTTCGCCGGACTTTTGTGAATTATAAGCGCGGAAAACGTTGCCTGGCTTTATTTAAAGGCAGCGGAAACTGGAAGTCGCTAATTATACCGGCGTTCATCGCCTTCGGATCATTAATAAAGACAATACAAAATGTGTAAACAATTAATAGGAAGAGAAAAGGCTGATCAAAAGATAGAAAAGTCAATTTGCATCGGCGCGGTGAGAAAAGTGCAGCCGCGAGGTATATATACGCAAGGAAGTCATTAAACTTGTCAATCAAGCAATTTTCCTCTAATCAAAAGCGTAATTACCCGGAAACGTCAGGTGCTTTATTCCACGCAAGTACCAGATCATCGTGAATTGTCCAAGAAACCCCATCGACGTCGAGCCGCAATTAGGAGAATGCTTAAAATTCATCGAAACCGCGGCTCCTCTGAAAATTAATAATTTTCCCAATTACCCCCAATGCAATCGCACAAAACGTCGAGGCAATTAGCAGCCTTCACTAGCAGAACCTCCCGATACATCGAAAGAAAACAATAGGGAGCGACGCCGGAAAGAGCACGAAACCGATTTTTCTCTCTCTCCGTTTCATCTCTCCTCGGACGCCCAGCTGGAAAGCAGTCGATTACACATTTTCTCGGGCTGCATATACCCGCGTAATTACACCGACGTAGTGCGTTTAATAAAGCCCTCGCGAATTCCTCTCGGACTCGCCGCGCGTTTAATCTCAAATGGGAATTCCTAAGCCGGACGGGAATATAAGAGAGAGAGAGAAAAGCGAGAAATAGAGACGAGGGGAAGAAAGTTTTTCGCGTTATTTACGCGGCGATAAGGATGCAGAGGAAGAATTAAGTGCAACGGAGGACTTAATTAGGAGTGGTCTTGGATGGGATTTCAACGTCGATTGCCGGAAGATCGGGGGAAACGTGGAATAAATTTTGAACAACACGGATATAGTCTGGCGATTTAGCGAGATTAAAAACGAACTTGCGCAATTGAGCGGAGTATGTTCTGGGTAGGAATCGAGCTTTAATATTAATTAATAAAATCTGGACCAGGATACGAGGCATAAATTTCTCACAAAAGATAGCGGAGACGTATCAAGTCCGGATTAAGACTAATCTAAAATAATTAAATTGATACAATTTGCAGAGAATCCCAGATATGAATTTAATATCAATTAACGGTAACCGAGCAACTATTACGAACCAGGAGAAAGAAGCACAAAAAAGCAGAGTTATCGCGACCGACCGAAAAAAAAGGAACGAAACTTACATAATTTAAATAGCCGAGCCGCGCATTAATCTACTCTTAAGCGATAAATAACAGCGAATCCCCTTCCGCGGCGCTTCCTCAATCCCCGAGGCTCATCAGAGTCCGGCCCTAAAAATGAGTCTGCCTCGCTCGACGAGTATACATAAGCTCTCCCCCGTCGTATCCGCGCGCGAATTCGCGGCTCTGAAATTTGAATTCCTCGTCGGGCGCGGGAGATTGGCTCGGTGCTTTTTGCGCCGCGCGTCTCTCTCTCTCTCCGCGATCGTCCTGCGCTGCGCCGCGCAGCTGTCGCTCGGCGATTCTCCACGCTAACGAGTCTATTACATCAGCGGCCGCCGCGCGGCGACGAGTCGCGGTTGACGGACTGATTTACCGAGCAAGGAAGTGGCCGAGCGGACGGATGACTTTCAGGCTGGGAATCGCTCTCTTCCTGCAGGGGTCCGAGGTGCCGACGTTTGTCTTCGACGGGGCAGTCGCGAGACTCTTTTTTTTTGTTCATTTCTCGCTCAGAAGCGGAGAGGTTTGGAGTGATGAAAGTAGTCGAGGAGTGATTTTGCTGACTTGGTTCTGTAATGCAGCACGTGTACGTTTTAAATTAATTTTCATCAGTCGTCAAGTTTTTCTTAGAATTTTATGAATTTACGACCGAACTCTCGAATGAATTATGAAGCGCGCGCATGAATTTTCAGCACTGAATTTAACACAATGTTAAAAGGAGCCTTCGATCCTCACATACGAATCTGCATTAAAAAAAATCATTTGAAACGTTCGAAGGCTGCAGCCTCTGCCGATTACATCATTTATTAAAGCCTGAATAGAGCCTTAAATCCAAAGTCAGCCTCACAAATACAAAAAGCCTGCTGCACCTGACTGCCGCTCGTCCCGTGTGAGAAAGCTGCAGACATGTGAGAAAAAAAAGTCGCCCCGTGAATCGCCGGATATATAAAAGGAGGGGGGGGGGCGAAGCTTCTCACAAAGCCCCGCGGCGGCGACGAAAAGCCGATGAGATTAATAATCTTCCCGCGCTGACAGAACAAACTGGTCCGGGTCTCCGCGCCTTATCCAAATAAAACGCAGACACCCGTCGTTCGCTCGGCGCTTTTCTCGCGGCGCGCGAGATCGATTTCTAGTCGAGCGGCGGCTGGTTTCGCGGCTTTTTATCCGACGCCTGTAAGACTTGTCGAGCGATCGAATTTTTGCACGCCGCTCCTGTGGCGGTTTGACACTTCGACTTTTCGAGAGCGGGGAAATGTGTGTTTTGAATTTTGACACGGGTTTATTTTTTGAATTTTAATATGGGTGATTAACGCCGCTTGCTTTTACGATATGCAATCTGTTAATTTGGTTTGTAGATATAAGCGTGTAAACTGCTTTTATTAGCTAACTACATTGTGGAAATAAAAATTTTAATTAATACTCTGCGTGTTTAGAGTGGAATATGATTTGATAAGTCAATAGCTGCGATAAAATGTAAAGGAACTCTTTAAAACGGAATTATTGAATTTTCTCACCATAAAAATAACAATTAAGTACAATCTGGGACGTAATAATCTCCCTACAGTAGGATCTCTCTTATATTACAGACTGATACTTTTACCAAGAAGAACAACTTCGAAAGCACCATATCCCCTGACAAATTCGTCCAATTTATTACCTTGCTTCTTGCGTCTCTTAATGCCGATTCCCCCGCGCTGAACCGACAAAAAAAAGCAGAAAAACGCCAGTCGCGCAAATGAACCGAACTGCATCGCTCTCCCGCCGTAAGCCGCCGCGGCGAAAATTCCAGCGGCAGCATCCCACCGATAATTGGATTACCGCGCACGCAAAGCCCGCTCTCTCTCTCTCTCTCTCTCTCTCGATTATACGCGCGTGCGGTCTAGCGGGAAAAGAAGCCCAAGGAGGACGCGGGGTCCTTGCTCTCGGGCCCCGAAAAAGGACGGAGGCGACACCTGCCGCGGGGCCCCTCCCTCTATTTTTCGCATTAGCGCCCGGGGCTCCCTTTTCTTTCTGGCTTCCGTCTTCGGGGAGAGTCAGGTGGCGGACGGAGGGTCTTTATAAGTTAGCTGGGAATTCTCGGGGACTGACTTTTCGGCGGAGCGGTGTATATATACTTTTGTTGCGCAAGGCGAAAGAGAGCCGGATCGAGCCGAGGCTACGAGGGTGGAATGGGAGAGTTTTATTACAGGAAACATAAAATTTTTTTTTGTCCTCCTTCGCGGGGCTGGATATGTATATACGACGATGAAATTATCGAATTAAAACCCGATGTGGAGTTTTGGAAATTGCGGGTATCGAGAGAGTGGATTTATTCCTGTTTGAGAAGTCATTTTTTGATTTTTATTATGTACGGAGTTTATTAAGGTTCCTGAAAATTATTACTTTTTCTTTTAAAAAAAGAAAATTAAGTCGTTTTTCAACGTTATATCCAAGAGTTATTAGAGAAAAATATTGAAGTAAGCTTCTGATTTTACAGCCTATTAAAAGTCTATTAATTCTCGTAAAAGACTGCATTACTTCATTTATGCACACATTTACTTTCAATTTTTATCCAAAGCCAAAAGACACTTCTCCCGCCAAAATCTCCTATAAAAAACCAAACGTAAGAAGCACGGTTCGCACCTCTCCCAGGCTCCCGATTTGCGTGTGTAAAAATTAGTTTCCCTATCACGCACGTCCATATTCCCAGCATCAAACGCCTCTATAACAACCATCGCAACCTTGCGCAATATTTTCCCACCCCTCGGAAACGCGTCGCCGGAGATCCTCCCCCGCCGCCTCTCCCGGCGTCCCGCGGCACTTTCTTCTTCCCGCGCAGCGCGGAGATGAAAAGCCTTAGGAAATTCCGGGCTTTGTGCCCGCGCCGCTCGAGGCCGAGGGTTCTCTCTCTCTCGCTCTGCTCTCCTTTTTGTCGGCTCGAGCTGCGCGCGACCGCGGCGAGAGTGTATAGTCGACTTTGTGGGCGGCCCGCGCGGGAGAGAGAAACAAGGACGTCGGGCCGGGGAAATCGAGCCGTTTTGAAGGTTTCGACCGGTGAGTGGATGTGTGCGCGATGAATAACGGGGGCTTCTGCGATTGAGAGGTAATTGCAAGGAATCTTGCGTCGGGAAATTGACGGCTGGCAGATGGTTTTGTTCGAAGGCTCGAGAGAAATATTTTATGGGGATCGGTAATCGGTAAATGTATCTGTCCATATTATTTCTGTAAATAAACTTTTAACCCTTAGAGGGCCGGGATGACGCCTTGAGGCGTCATAGTTTTTCTGAGTAGTTAAGACCAAAGTGTTTCCTTAGGGTTATTGGGGTCATTGAACACGATGTCATTGAATACAAGTCTTTGTATATTTTCAAGCCTTGGTACGTTTTTACAGATTATTTCAACAATAATCAGTGAAAAATATCAAATTTAGTTCAAAAAGGCAGCCATATTGGATCCGCCATTTTGTATTTTACAATTCTAACTGCAGACTTGTACTCAGCGACTTCGATAACCTATATCTGTACATTTTCAAGCCTTGATAAGGTCTTTCAAATGTTTTTATCAACTTTTTCAAAAAATTTCATAATTTAACATGAGCTATTACCGTCCCGGGTCGAGATGATGCCTTGAGGCGTCATGGTCTGACTCGCCAACATCCGACCTTGGTTTGGTTCTAAATCCTCTAAGGGTTAAGGTAGCATTTGTCAACTATATTAGTGTACTGTTTTGCGTTACGAAGAATAAACCTGTTTAATTCAGAATTTGACACTTCCCTAATCATGATTGGTTTGTTTCTGAAAACTGGGGCGAACTGTAGGCGTGTGTTTCCAGCCATCAATCACGCAAAAAAGCCGCGGGTTCCTACCTCAGAATCGGTCGGCGGACTGGTAAACAACTCTTTAAACTTTCGCGGGCGGAATAAATCACGACTTTTTCCCGCGCGCGCGATTGACGGGCAAATTGTCGGCGAAGCGGCGAAATTACCCAGGCGCTATCTAAATCGTAAAGCGGCGGCGGCTCCTAAAATACCCGCGCGCCGCTTATGAATCGGCGCCTTTGGCAATCGTCGAGAGAGGAGGCACCTCGTTAAAAATCCGTCGTAAATCCGCATTACGCCGCGCGCGGCGTAATCGGCGAAATTGCGCTCGGCAAGAAGCTCTTCTCTCTCGCTCATTGTGCACTCGTAATTTCAATTGAAGCGCAATGCGACTCGCAAGCTCTCCGCCGCGGTAATGACGAGGCGCGGAAACGACGGAATTCGAGATTTTTGTTTTAAAAACTGTACCTGCTGGCGGATGTACACTCGACTCCGTTGCGGTCGTCGGGAAGGGTTCGGTATCGCGAGCCGCGACGACAGTATTTGATTGGCATTAATTTTCAGTCGTTTGGAGCTTGTGAAATTGTTGCTTTTACGGCGCTTTAATTAGATGCTATTTTTTGGGTTTAATTTTGAGAAAGTCGCGAGAAATAAACGAGCAGCGATTTTTTTTGGTTCAGTCGGTAGCGAGAATGATGGTGTTTCGAAATAAATAAGAGTTCATTAGCGACGACGAAAAATTGCCTCCGAAAACGTTTAAATTACTCGGAATAAATATCAGGTTATGCGCATGACTAATTGCAATTTTTACTGATTTGACAACATCATTTTTCAGATTTGAAATATACCGCCATAAATTCAGGTAATTTTTCATTTTTTTAAACTTGGCGAAAAACAGAATTAAAGCAATAATCAAATTTTCCAGAAAAATCGTCCGCCTACATACGTATAACGGCCAATAAACACTCTCGAAACAGTCATTTTCTCATTACGAATTACTCGTTAATTACGCCCCTCACTTTTATTAGCTCAATGCCTCGTTAAACAGCTTCGAACGTCTGCGCCGCAGAGAAAAATCCCTCGTAATTTATAGGAAAAATATTTCCATCCCGAACGACGCCCTTAAGTCCGCGGCTCATCCCATCCGGTTGCGTCTTCATTAGCAACTCATTATCCGGAGCGCCGCTCTCGAACAGGGCAGGGCAGCCCTCTAAACACGTCATCGCGGCAATTTAGCGACGATCATCGGGGCACCTACGCGCCCATAAGCGCGCCGATCCTCGAAAAATCGGCGCAATCGTAAACGTCGCCCTTATATATATATATATAGATTTTCCGCGGCTGATTTACGCGCCGGTCGGCCGGCGGCTGAAAAAAAAAGAAAGAAGCCGCGCTGCGCCCGTAAATTCAGCTTCGGGTGCGTGTCATTGTGCGTTTGTGTACGTCGACGGGGGGGACTAATCGAGATGTCAATTTTGAGATTTGACGGGCGGATTTTCATCGGCGTTCCGTCAGAGCGGGTAATTGGTGATTTTGAAATGCTTCGGAAAGAGAGAGAACGTCGATGTCGGGAGCGGTTATTTTCGAATCGTAAATCCGCCCCGCGTCATTTTATATAATGTTCCTCGGTTCGATATTAAAAATAATTTATTCATACCGCACTCGCGCATTTATTCCGCTAAAACATATATATATCGACGATTATTTATTCTGGAAATGCGCCTCGTGCGACGCATTAATCGCGAGTGTTCCCGATAGATTTTGTCCGGATTATTAATAAATTATTCGACATTTTATAATTGATAAACTAAAAGCGCGACTTATTTATTGCGGACTGCTAACTTAATTATAAACATAAATTTGCGATACAATATTTATTATGGAATATATTTCTTAAATACATCGCCTCTTCCGGTTATTGTTTTTATTTAAGAGAAGATTAGCCGCTTGAATGATAAACACTGTAAATACGGAAAGTCCCCCCCCCCCGCAAAATTAATGCTCGCCAGTAAATAAGGACATTACGCGAATTAAAGATAGACACTAAACCACATAGAGCTAATTAAATTATGTAAATTCCCCGCTAAATTCGTCGGCCTTTAATAAACTCCGCGCATCGCAAAACTCGCCGCGCGGATAAAGTATACGTACGCCAGGCCGCCACGGCATTCGATCAGCCTAAAACATTCTCGCGGCTCGTAAACAAACTCGCCGAGATTCTAACTGAACTCGCGCCGCCGCCGCTCGTATAATTAAAATGGCGCGCGGGGACATAATTCTGCGGGACGTACGCGCGCGCTTTTCATTAGGGAAGCGCGCGGAGACAAGTATCCGCACGTTTTCCGTGTCGCGGAAAAAGGAAGGCGAGAGAGAGAGAGCCTCGTATAATTCCGTTGCGGCGCTGGGCACCGTTGGTGGTCGCCGCAGATCGTGACTTTTTCGGCTCCCGGGAGAAGAAGCTCTCTCTGCGGTTCCGAGAGGACGGAAAGTAACGGAGGGTATTTGGATTCTAATTTAGTAGAGGCTGCCTGTCGATGTCTTTTGCTCCTTCGCATTGGGGATATCGGAATACGATGCCTGGGTTTGTTCGCTCGTAGGCGAAGAACTTGTTAACGGAAAACCGAATTGATGGCTGAGAGAGCCTTTTTTGCCGAACGAAATTAGTTGCTTTATTCGGAATTACGCAAGTACTGATATATTTTTTCTTCAATTTGCGGTTGCCTTTCTTCGTTGCAAAAGTTTCGAGTACATAAATTTCAGGTTGTTCCGCGAAATTCAACGTACCGGATTTATATTTTTTTTTTTCGCCCAATAGCTTTCGCTTGTTTATTTTTTACTTAAAAATTTGCTCTTTCCTTCATAAATAACGACTTTTACGAGGCCAGCTTAAATACTTGCCAAAACCCCCCTTAAAAGTTCGTTAATTATCCCACTCCCCCTTAATCACAACTAAAACTGGTTAATCTCGCGTTTTATTACCAGGACCTTTCCCCCTCCCGCCCCCCAAGACCCGAAATCCGCTTTCGTATCGCTTTCTCGGCAGCTCGGTCCTTAAAAAGCCAGATCTTAGAATTGGAAAGAGCGAGAATCGGGCTCGGAAGCTCGTACATTTCCGGCCGGGCTTTCGGCCGCTCGGCGCCCCCCCGCGGCGCGAACAGGTTGCCGGCGCCCGATCGCGCGGCTCTACTCGGTATGCCACACGCGTCGGAGTCATTGCACTCCTCGAGCGCGCGCGCGGCTGTGGTCCGGAATTTCAAAGGCCGCCGTGTGCGCTGCGACGGGGACGAATCGCGAGGGCTCCTATTTCGCGGCCGCGGGATTCCCCCGGGGATCGGGGGGACGGTTGGTTTCGGAGAACTGAGCGACGCCGGTTGGCGACGCGGGGGATGAGTAATGGGAGCCTTGGAACGTTAGCCGGGAAGTTCAACCGTTCACTGTACTTTTATCGATAGAAACGGGGAACCGAATCGACAGATCTAGTGCCCCTACTTTATGCCGATGGTGCTCCTGAAACTCATTGTTGAAGGTTAATCGTAAAGAGCAAGAGATCTTTTAAGGGAAGCAACTAATTTTTATGTTTATCATTAAATTTTGCTCCGGCGGGTTTGATCTCTTCGGAAGAGTCTCTGCGTACAATTCCGATAGAACTTCACTTACAGGTAAGTTCGTTTAATCGATAAATTGTATTTTTTACTCTTCCTCAAGATCACTAGGTAGACACGTTTAAAGTCTTGTTACGGTACAATTAATTTTTACAACTGGATCATACACATATTTGAATATAATTAATCAACAATTAAATTTTAATTATTATTATAACTTACATGAATTAAGAATTAAGATTTTAAACTTAAAATTGCTTTTGCAAATGTATTTTCATCGTCGATGACATCTAAATTATAAAATCTTGCGAATGTTTCAGAATCTTTAGTCCATCTTGCAGTTAAACATGTTACGTCTATGCTTACTCCTAATCGTTTTGCTGCAGATGCTGAAGCATGATATGTACTATGCGCTGAAAATTCATCTGTGTTAATTCCATTCATTTCTAAAATATGCTTTATCCACCTACTCAATGTTTGTGAGCTAAATTCTTGCCTGCTTATTCATTTTTTGTGTCAGATTGTTCGAGGAAAGGTCTGCTGCTACTCTCGACGAACACATTATCAAGAGCAAAGCACACAAAAGTTTAATTTTGGTTTTGTTTGCTTCCCGAAACGGAGGTTCAAGGGTTTTTAAAATTCTTGAAAGGACAATTTTTGAATAAATTTTTCAAATTTCCTTAAAATTTCTCTAAAAAAAGCCATATAAACAAAACAAAAATCGACTTAAAACAGAAAAAGCTAAATTTCTACAACCTTTGCTCACGACACCAACGCTTCCGTGCAAAAAGAATCCAACAGCAATTGTCCAACAAGCCATCAGCACTTAGCAATTCAAGAGCGCACTGGCAAGTGCAGGAAACAAACAGCCTTTTCCCTTCCCGCTCCGCGCTGCCGAAGAGAAGAATAACCTCTCCCATAAATTCCCGAGGCTCGCAATCGAGCACGCAGGTTCATCAACACGGCGCGCCACTCTTCCTCCTCCTCTCTCCCCCGCGCGAATCCACGCACACCGCGAGCGCATCTCGTCATTGTTTATCCGACTCCTCGAGCGCCGCTCTCGGCTTCGGCTTTCACCGCGCACGCGATGCTCCGCGCGCGGCGAGAGGAAAGAGCATAAGCCGGCAGGGCTCGGCGATTTCACCGACTGCGGAAGGGAAGGCGACGACAATGGAAGCGCTTAGGAATACCGACGGATTATAGTTGGACGCGGAGTGGCAACAGGTGAGTCGCGCTCGATTAGCGTCGGGAGAAGTTTGAAAAAATATCCGCGGCTTTCTCGTGAATTTTCACCGAGCAATGCAGAATTGGTATTTTTTAATGAGATTTTTAAGTGGGCAGGTGAATCTATAATAAAATGGTTTGTGTGTATAAGAAAGAAATGTATCTTCGAGTCGCAAAATCAACCTCCTTCAACCAATACAGGGGAGCGAACAAAGCGGGTTAAAGAGCGCGATTACCGCGTGACTTACGTCGTTAAAAAGTCCTCGAGCGGGAAAAGAGCGGCCGTCCTAATATGCCCAATTAACGTATACGTCCAGGAGAGAGAGAGAGAGAGGGACGAAATGCAGCTTTTGCGCAACCCAGTTTCCGAGCCGAGTTTGTAGGTCAGCCGATGGGGGGAAAAGTAAGCCGCGCGGCATTATGGGCTTTTCAATTTTATGCGAGAGCCACGAGGCGCGAGTCGTGACTCCGGAGAATAGAAAAAAAGCTTCCTCCTCGAGAGCAGCTGATGTGGGTGTATGCTTGCGCTCGTGTGGGTTTAAGTGGGGAATAACCGATTGCTCACGATCTACACAGCCGTTTCGATTTCCTTCGCTTGTCGCTCGGATGGATCTAATAAAAGTGATGCGTTTTTATTAGCTTTTTTTTAGAGGTAATTACGATGTAACGATGCCTTTCGTGGGTGAAATCGTCAGTTACGTAAAGGCGGAAACGGTGCTGATTTACTCATGTTCTGTAAAGATTCGGTGATCGATTCAGTTCTCTTATCAATTATGACAGCTGAAATAATGGACATGTTTCCTTCTGCTATCAAAACTTTTGTGAAACATCGAGTTTACAGAGGAACAAAGAGTTTAACGGTCGCAGGCCAGCTGTGCACTGCAGAGACGTGAGGCGGTAGATAATGTCTCATTACCTGCCCTTTTGCGAAATTTAACTTACTTAGGTTGAATTGTCCTGAAGTGTTCGTGACTGACTCGAACGGAGGTATTCTTTGTGATTTTGCGAAAAATAGACGTGAGAATTTTTAGGGGCGATTCGGAGATAAGAGATTGTTTTAGTATCTACTATTCTTTTTACAATGATGCAATGATAGACTTGCTGACAACGAACGACGGCCTTTTAAAGCTACAATTAGATTTCGGAATTTGTCAATCAGTTCTTCAAGTTTACTGCTTTAGAATATTTATTTCAAGAAACGTTACTTAAAATTTTACTTACATAATTTTAAGAAAGTAGGATAGTTCAGTGTACCTGGCTAATATTAATCAATTTCTATTACATACCTGAAACAGAAAAAAATAAAAATTAAAAACTGTTAAAGTAAACAGATAATACATATAAAGAATTAAACACATAAGGATCCTTATCTCGAGATTTAGCATTATTAATTATAAATAAAAAGTTATAAAGTATTACATAAAAGTAAAAAAATAAGGCATGTTTAACTTTTAAAAATCTTGTTATTGAAAGTGTAAATATCTAGAAAAAGCCCGAGTTTGACGATTACAACCACGTGTCTACTGAATCACAGAATGAAATTTTGAAGTGAGAATGAATCTTTGTGTGGACCTGGTGGCACAAGAAAGAGTTTTATTATTAAAACATTAGTTTCGTGGAATAAATTTATTCGTAAAAAAGAACCAGTTCTAACGGCACGTACGGGAATAGCTACTTATAATGTACAATGCCTGACTATACATAGATTATTACAATTACCACTAAAACAAGGTTGTACAGCAACTTCTCTTATAACTTTGAACGCAGTTTTGTTATGGAAGTGGCACTGAAAGGTAGTGGCCACCTAGCGGCAACTTTGCAAACTTTTTTCCCAGACTTTGCAAAATTATCGCAGGCAATTGTAGTACGATGAAGTATCGAGAGCATATGCATGACTACCGACGAACTATTTTGCCGCACAAAACATTTTGACCCGGGACATATTTTTTAATAAAAGTAGGACAAAGCTTACAATATTTCCAAATACTAATATTAATAATGGAGGCTTGATTTGATAGAGTTCAATATCATAGTTTTTTTTCACTTCATTAGTATACTTGACATGCCCATTTATTATGTGTTTAAAAATTCCATTTTCTTTAAACCTATGAGTGCTGCAACAAATGAAAAATAGCCGATAGTAAGTTCATATTAATAAATGACTTGGAATAATAGCACATACTAATAATCAATAAATCCTTACTAAGGACTATTTTTTGCCAATGAATACGAGACAAATACATTTCCTCCTGAGGATATTAATTTAATATGACACAAGTTATTGTCTCTAAGTTAGTATTTCTTTATATCGCCTGCATAAGGTTCTCGTTACACACCTTAAAATGAATTTTCAACATTCTTTGATATAATAATGCAAATAATAAATTACTTTCTTTATTTACTTGTTTGAAGGCTTTAAAAACCATTATTGGCAATTCCTCTCGAGATTTCATTAATTTCATTAATTTAGCCATTTTTTATGAAACTGGATTTTTCGTTATCTGACCAAGTTACAAAAAATTTCAATCAAAAAAATATGTAAAGTTTATGATTATAAAACTTAAATTAAAAATTTACGTTTCAACAGCATTTAGCGTTCCCATAAATTTACAAGTTCCATCCTCCACAAATCCTTGTAATGAATAAAAATAAGTTTTCAAAATTCTAAAATGTAATAAATCTTATCTTGCATTTATGATAATGTCAATATTGTATGGTCATAGCTTATTTTAAATTTCGTAAAAGTTAACATTATGGACGAGATAGTTATACAAAAATGAAAAATAAATTTCACACGTTAATATTGAATACCTACAGACAAAAAAATTTACCTGAATTCTTGATAGTACATTAGCTTTGGTAGAGGCAATACTGGGCTTCTTAATATACTAAGCATGTCAAGAAACTGTCAGTGGCATTATAAAATCGAAAGATTCCATTCTGTCCTTCGTAACCAAAAGCTCCGTTAAAAACATGTTAGTCCTGCCATACATAATATCGTCAGGCATTCCGAGCCATTTGTTTTCTTTTGGATCGTAAATACCATAATCATCCACTGCTGGTGTTAATATTAATGTGATGCTGAAATTGATAGTTAAGATTAAATCCACTATCATTGATTGTACATCCAAGTTATACAGATTTTTACTTATTGTGAATTACAAATCTGGTCTCTCTTGCGTGCAGAAATTCAGTTTTGTGATAAAATATTTTGTAAAGAAAACAAGGAACTGTAGTAATAAATACCTTTACAGTAGGCATTACTTTTAATTCTTCACCATAAAAATGACTACGCCTTTAAAAAAAAAACCTTATCAGTCTTAATAAAAAGACCGTTACTGGATTCTCATTCCGTGAGAGTATTTGTTTCTAAAGTTCTCTTAGAGTTTACGAAATACCATTCTTCAAGTGTACTGTTATCATAACATTTCATCAACATTGAAGTTTAACGAATCAGCTTTTGGCATCTTGCAAAAATCCTTCAATGTTTTTACCAGAGAACCTCGAATAGTAACCAAGCATGAAATAGGAACCCAGAATTTTTGGCAAAGTTCTGAAAATTCTTTAGATTCTCCTCGCTCTCAAGATACACAACAAATAATTGCCTCGAGTGCCGTGAAATTTCACTGTTGTGGTTCACACTCAAATCGGAGAGACTTAAAGCTTGTGAAAGTAGTTTCTTGCCTGATAATTGCTTTAGTATGCGTAGCAGTGTAACGTCTGTAAATAAATCTATTCACACGTGCAATTTTAGTTTTTATATGCAAATTACATTGTGCAACAAATACTTTCTTTTCATGATTTAAGGCATCGTAATAGTATGTGTTTAAAAGACAACGTCGTGTGCCGGTCTTTCGCTTATTTTAAGAAAATTATGTGAGCCAGTAGTAGGAAATTAAATTTAAATACGTAATAAGTCTTACTTACTGTACTCTTTATCGTCGTAAACAATGTAGACGCTTTTCGCTTTATAGTATTTTTAAATATCTGGTATCAAACAAACGTGTGTCATAAGAATATAAATGTTTATCATGAAAAGAAATTGATAGGACTCGAAAGTAAATAAATTATCAAAATAAGCGTTAATTTACCAGTATTATATATTTTTATTCAAATTCATATAGTCAACTGAACTAATTTTGAACAACGATTCTAAAAAAGGAACCCACAGTCAACTGAACATCGCAATAGCTAAAAGCCTACTGTTTTTTCACTGTCTTTCTTAACATATCCATTAATCTCTAACGGAAATTATAGCTTAGTGCATTAATTACAATACTTAAAAATCTTGTGTCGAATAAGATATATGACATTGATATTTCTTTTTTAAGTTGTTTGGTAAAAGTAGGGTGTCGGTTCTGAAAATCAATTCATAATTTCTCGTTTTCACCTACGGTTACAAACACTTTTTTTCTAATGCAATTAAAGCACATCATTTTTCTAAAAAGTAAGCATTCCCCGAACAGTACATCTAAATTATTCAACAGTTTTTTTCTAATTTAAACTTTCTAAAATTCACATATAAATTACGTTTTCTTACATTAACTTGCACGGACAATGATCAAAACGATTCGTAATGGAAAAAAATTTCAATTTCATAAATATGGGAAAATAATCAGAGCGTTCTTGCGCGCAGTTCGGATTTCTACGTTCCTCCTGGGATTTTACATTTCCATTTCATTACAAGTGAACGCACGCACGCGAAGGTGATGTTTAACGCATCTTTCTCTCCTGAGTGTACACGTAACACAATAAAGACGCGGAGAAGAGGGCGAAACCGACTTCCGTCTCGAAATTCAAAGTTTCCCCTCGGGTGGGGAGACACGACGTCGAGTTCGTGCAAAAAGCAGGTCGTTCTTCAGTTCAGTGGGAAAGGAAGACACGAAATTTTCACCTTTTTAATGCTACATGAGGCGCTTAGTCACCTAGTCATAACGGCTTACATCACTGCGTAATGATCCACTTCAGAAGTCGTTTAGAAAGACTTTCACCCGATAAAAACAAAGACATTATGTCGAATTGACATGTATGCATTATTAGTATGTCAGTAGCTATTTCTCCGCAAAATTCTAGGTTGTCAGTAATTATATATGTTGATTAATTACAGAATCAATATTTGAGGTAAATAACCAAATTGTTTACGTCTACTTTATTAATCCAAAACAGGTTTAAAGCGCTATTTAAAGAAGGAAACTTACATTAATTCAAAATACTCAGAGAAATGTTTATCAATATTAAAAATTATAAAATTATCAATCAATTCTAACACTTGGCACATTTATAGTAAAAGATTTCAAAGCATCTAAAAGGAGTCTCAAAGAGTACATTCCCGCTTGAAAAAGCCAGCTTTACGTTCAGCCTCTCAAGGAATCTAAAAACTCTTGCAAATTTCAACGACTCGTCGCGCTTCTCCTAAGCGCCTCGTCCCTTTTTTTTCTCCCCGGTCATTCGTCGAAATCGAGCACTCCCTCTTTCTCCTCCTCCTCCTCCTCTTCTTCCAGTCGTTTATAACGGTCCCGCCGTCATCACTGTCGTCCTACCTGGCCTCCTTTCCTCGGGGGCCCCGTATGATACCAGGCCTCTCTCGCGCCGAGTCTCGAGGATTGTCGGCCTTTCGATTCTCATAACTGTACATGCCCCACGGGATACACACGTATGCGCGCACTCGCCGAAAAACAAGCACGCGGCGCGAACGCACCAGAAGAAGCGGTCGGCTCGCAGGAGGAGGCGCGAGCTGTCGATTTCTTCTGCCTGGTGTGTCCGCGGCCGAGGGATCACGTAACGATGGTAGACGTCTGTTCCCGGTTGCTGGGACTCTTCTCTTTCTTTTTTGGGGCGGAGAAAGTGGGCTTATTAGAAATCATTAGAAAGGTTATCGAGGCGCGGGGATGGAAATTAGGACGGGGAAGATGTGTTTCAGGCTTGATTCATTGAGATATGCTGGCTGCAAGCTGAAATGTTAATGGTCGTTTTGACTTTGGTGATAATGCTCATGAAAAACGAGCTGTTGATGAATTCTATAAGGCTATTCATGTCAAAAGAGAAGTTTTTTGAGAAAGGGGCTTATAATTGGCACCATCGGACGATCAATTCTTAAGAATATAATATTCTATAATTATGCATGACGTACTGTAAGCAAATAACCACTAAATTTACTTATATACTAATTATATCTTTTCGAAACACTTCTGTACTCGAAATACTTCTGCAGCACAAGCATTAACAGATCCTCTTAACAAACCGTTTAAACGTCTCACATTCGGTTTAAAAGTGATTCCTAATTTTCTCCGGCAGAGCCGACATAATACCCACCTTCGTCCTGCAGCAGACGCCCCGTATCCAGACGATATCAGACGCGAGAGAGCAGGAAATCCACGTTACATGCTACCGTGCCTGTTCTAATAACGTCGCTCCGAATAACATTAGCTTCTTTCGCTACTTTGCTCCTTTCACGCTCCTGACGTCTTCCTCCGGAATCTTGAAATGTTCGCGTGTTAGTAATGACGTACCGTGATTTTTGGATGTACGCAAAAAATAAGTAAATTAAACTTGTCCCGTTTTTGTTATTGCTTTCTGAAAGTCTTCTTCCTAAAAATTGTACGTTTTCGTTTTAAAAAATGTTTCGTGACAAGAGGCTGCTTTTTACGATAATTTTAGATTTTACCGGGGTTTTCCACGCAAGGCTCTCTCTTTCATTTCGGTGACGTCAAATACATGAATCACCTCCAGCGATCGAACAGAAAATTAAACTATCAGGATAGGCTCCAAAAGAGGAAAAGAGCAGTGTGCGTAGAACGACCATTGGCAAGTGCAGAAGCTGCGCAAAATGGAAGAAAACGAGGGTGACCGCGCAGATGGCGCTGCTACCGCCCGCGCGAACGTGCCCAACATAACCTATAATTTTCCGAGAGATTGGCTTACCTTTTCAATCTCCGAACGCGCGGGACTCTCACCCGGCGTTTTAATACTGCGGCTCTTACGGAGGCTGCGGGATCGTTTAGTGCGCTTTCGTTTGATCTCTCGTACGCGGATGCGGAAAATTAAGTCGCATGCGCAGTTTTTTGTTAATCTCTGTATCCGAAAGGTGGATATCCTCTAGCTTCAAATTACTTGTCACCAGTAACTTGAACGACCAATGTAATACGTAAAATAAATGGTAAATATAGAAACTGACACTTGCAATTAACCGTTTCAGCGGCACGTTTATCATTACTTTTTTGACTGATAATTATTAGACCATCAGTCCCATAAAAGTTAAGTCTATGAGATCCTACAGAATTTTATTTGAAAGTTATACATGCAATAACATACCATCAGTAATAATGGAAAAACCTATTGACAAAAGGTGGTACGTATAGTCCCATTTTCCTGGCAAATGGTTAAAGATACCTTTATTAAACCCAGAAATTATACATTCATTTTAAAAAAGCTGCCAATGCATGTTTCGTTATTGTACCATAATAATTTCCTTCAAAGTTCAATCATTATTTTTCTAATATTAAAATTTTTAACAAGACAGATAACCTTTTCCCTAATGTTGATCGATCTCTTAATTTTAAATTTCCCATACTTTTTCCGTCAGATTTAGTTAGAAAGTTGTTAAAAAGTAATGAAAAATATCCTGTAAAATAAGGCCTTATGTATTACATAATTACAGTTCACGTAATATAATTATACGTTAAATTGTTTTTAATGGTGAATACTAATACCGACAGCCGTCGCTGCAGCAGTGTGTGTCGTTAACAAGCAGCAGATAGGTGGTATATTCCTTCATGTAAGAAACTGGATTACCATAATATATATACAAAGCCTGCTATGAGAATTTTTTTTTTGCTATTAAATATTCCTAGAAATTTCAAGCGCTTATACAATGTATCTAAAATTACAGTGTCTCTCACTATATAATTTTATCAGTTTTTACGTGCACCTCGAGCCTCGGTAAACTATGCTTTATACTTTTCCACAATTACACCGAACATTCGATGCAAAACAAGACCGCGCTGCTTGAATTCGAAATTAAATCGAGACTCGAGTGTGCCTTATCGCCTTTACGACCGACAAATATATTTAAAAGGGTAGGTATGAAAAAAGGTTCCGACTTTAAACATTTTTTTTCCCGATCGCCCATAACAGTAAAAGTCCAACGACGGCAACTCCGCATCAAGTCGTTACGCGATCGCAGCGCGTCGCCGATCGAACTCGACGCGCCGCGTCGCTGAAAATCCTGTTTTTAAACTCCCGTGAGACCGGATATTCCATTCGCGAAAGCTCAGACCTGACGGCAAGAAGCGAAATGCGTATAAACATCCAGCAGAAGATACGCAAGTATAAATGAACGTATAATCCCGCGCGCTCGTTGATTTGATTGACTTCGTCCTTTTTCCCGGCGTATTAAGAGATTCGAAATTAAAAATAAACAGTTTTTACGAGGCCGCCTTGGGGAGGTATTAAAATTAGCTACGAGATATGCACTTAAATTGCACGTGCCAAGTTTTAAACGATGCCGCTTTCCGTGTAGATGACACTGCAGAATCAGCGGAGACTAAGGCGAAAGTCGAGATGGCAGAAAGTGTATCCGACAGGTGTGAATTTTGCTGCATTAGCTTAATTTGAGGCAGGCGGTGTTTATCTAAGCAGCTCTGATTAAAACGAAAGTACTCTTTTGGCGTTCCTAAATGTGTGCGAGTTCAATGAAATGCGAGAGGCGAAAGTTTTCGGAGAGTATCAAGCATCTCCTGCATCGTACGATAAAAATTCTCGAGGCCAATGCAATAAAAATAGAATCGCCTTTAAGAGCCTTTAGAACCTTTTTATGCCTCATTTAAATAAACATAAGTATTTTCTCTTAGAAAGTAAAATATTTGGTGTTAAAGGGGAGATATATCAGATATGCTCTATTACTACTAATTATAATAAATAAGGATGTAGCAGTGAGTTAGTTTATCTCGAATTTATACAATTCTGCTTCATTAAATTATCAACGGGACACTTTGCAGATACCAAAAAACTCTTTCGACATAAACAGAAATCCATCGTGCTATACTGCAATTAACTAAACCAATTGATAAAACCAAACTTGAAGGAAATTAAAAACTACATTTCCCCGAGAACCATTAGGCCCACTCGTCGCCAGCAATAACAATCCATTGTTTCCAAAGTGTTCATTCCCATTCAAAACACAAAAAGCAGCTCTCGGTGCATCTCCGAAACGAATGAACTCGCCTGGCGGCGAGTGCAGTCGCTCGAAAAAAAAGTACACGCGCACGCGTAGAGAATCGACGCGCGATGGGACGCCCGAGATAAGCCCGTATATAACACTCCGGCGGGACAGGGAGGGGGAGTTTCGTCGCCGCCGCCGCCGCCCGGCGCACCTGCCGCCGCGTCAGCTCTCGCAGGTACACAACGCATCCTTCCTTATCCAGCGCTCAAAACATAACGGACGCGCCGGGCTTTGTGAGAAACGGATTTCTCGGTCTCGCGCGCGCGCGTGTGTGTGTGTGCTCGCGCGCGGTTTCTAATCTTTTTTCGCGCCAGAGGAGAAAGAGGGAGAGAGAGAAAGAGGAAACTTTTTGCGGAGACGTGCGAAAAGTTGCATGAGAGATGGTCCGTTATGCATTCGCGTCTAGTTTCAGAGGTGGATGCGGCACTTTTTTTAATGTATTCATATATCTGTGTAAATGTAAATTTTTTATGATTCCGACTGTGCCTAGTCTGATGCTGTATTTGCATACGGTATCTTTTGCAAATGTAGTAACTGTATTTTCGCAGAAATACACCCGACAATTCTTCTCGCACACGAACGCAGAAGGATAAATCTATCGAGTTACAATGAATACTAATTGTCACCTCGATTGTTTATTTATTGCGCGCACCGATAATGACTTTAACCAATAAACCTTCGTGTTCGCAGTAACGATCATTAATTCTCGTTATGTCCGCTCGATCTTTCCTTATGCTAATTCAAACGGAAGCCAGCCGTAATGAAAAATTGAACGAACGAACGAGCCAATGAAAATTAGAGACCTGATCAATGAGCACTGGGAATTGCGCATAAGCACTCGCAATTTTCGTTCCCCGAGTTTCGTTCTGACTAAGAATAATCGTGCGCCGCTTCGTAATTTCGGTGTAATTTTACTAATCACTAAATTATCCTGGGTAACGCGTACAAACATTATCTCGAGCTTAGATCTCCTCTGTTCACAAACAAAATGCGTAACCTATCCTTTGTAGTCCTTTACTAATGCAAACAGAGCAGCTCAAATAATATCAGAATAATTAATCAATTAAATTCAAACGACACTTTTACGCACTTGTTATGGCTAATAAAATTAACCGTTCCAATATCATTTCTTATAAACAACATAAAGCGCAATCAGGAGCATTAAAAGCGCAGCCGTAAAATGTCCCAAAAAAAAAAGAAATATCGGAAAGCGGCGTTCGACATTTTCACGAGTACGTACACCCCGAGGCAGCGACGGCGGCGGCGGCAGCGAAATTATCGAGCGCGAGGCTCGGTTACACTCGCGTGCAACGCGGTAGCCACTTTGCAGAAGCGCCGGATGGGCTCTCTCTCTCTCGGGGTAATTACGATAATTCTTCGCGGGAACGCGGAGGGCCCCCGCCGTCCGAGAAAACGAAAGGGGAAGGAAATTGAAAAAGCGCGAGAGGAAGCTGGAGGATCGGAGGGTAGAGTCGCACGCGCGCGCCTGGCGATAGGAAGCGATCTTTCGGAATTTTTAGATTGGATAATTTGCATCCCGGCTTCGTATCGAACAGCGCCGAATGCCGTTTGGTGTAAAAATGCACGTTTTTACAGGTAAACGGGGAATGACAATGCATTACCGTTTCGTTTACCGTCCCGTGAGATCACCGAGATTGGAATAAAAAAATGACGTTTAATCGCTACTCGGTTTTGTTGCGTCGTTAAACTAGAAGCTGTTATTTTGCAAGGAATAGATAGTAGCGGCCGTAACTTCGAAGGAACTTCAATAAAAGTCAATTAAGTGTAAATTGAATGAAATCTAGAAGTTGGAGAACAGAAGCGCAGTCGACACATGTTTGGAAGACAAACAGGAAAGTGGCGTCGAATGTGCAATCAAAGTAGCGAGGTGTAATTGCAAGCGAGGGCGTTAGTGCATGCACGAGGCGTAATAGCCCCATCCTCATTACCGGCGGATCGTATTATGTTCCTGCTATGAAGGCGCAGGATAGCGCAAAAAGACCAGGTCCGAGCCGAAGCTTTATCTTCTGGATTCTTGAAATAAATTGGGTTGCGATAAAATGTTTAATTCTGGGAGATTTTTGTCGATTAAATCGGAGATAGGAAATTTATTTATTTAAGTCCAAGTGGAAATAGTAAATATGATGTTTTTATCTGAGAACATTAGTTACCTCGCGGGGTAAAAAGTGGAGATACGTAATTAGAGAAACCGAAAGACAGGAAAGGCCGTAAAAGTTTTAGCTCTCGGGTTTCCTTAATCACCGAAATACACTGCTAAACTGGACTCGCCGATAATAAAACCGATACTTTCCCTATTGAAATCGTTTAACGATAGAATTTAAAAACAGAAAATACGAGGGATAAACGATAATTTCATCCAACGTTTCAGCCTCGCGATAAAATTTCCAAACAGAGGAACTCCAGGTATGCTGGAAAAAAACGACCCAGATACGTTCGTGGAATTTATGGTTTTGCCGGTATGTTTGATCATAAAATCATTATGCGATTATTGCCGCTAAATCACGAAACTACTGGAACAATATCTTTGAAAAAGCCGATATATCGCCTTTGGGAACTTTCGTGGCTGTTCCGGACTCTTTTTTATAACCACCGTCCGGTGGATTTGGCAGAACGCACTCCTAACCTCAAAAAGGGGCTGTTGCGCAAGTAGCGGAAGTCTAACTGCAGTTGTTCGATCGCAAAAATTCACCGATAAGACTAAACGCAAATAATAGCCTTCAAGGAACGAGAAAGTGGGACAGTTAGAGACGAGTTTGAGATTGCCGCAAGAAACAATTCGATTGTTCAAACGAATTGGATCTACGAAGTGACGATTTCTCAAAAAATTACAACCTCCTTTGCGCATTGAAATATCGAAAAACTAACGGCTAATTTAGTTTAATAGGCCAGTAAAAAATTTAATATTTCAAGAATGCCGGTGGAACGATTTTTTGGCCTACAATGTATAATTTGGAATAATGATCGCCCCTACATTGCGCTTCGTTTGAGGTTAATGCTGCCGGTTTGATTGCATTTAACTGTAGAATTTCTCAAGCAAAGAAGTTTTCAGTTTGCTTAGATTTCATAAGGAACCGATAAACTCCCTGTAAATATTGAAATTTTATTATCGCTTGTAACGTACAAATAACATCTCTATCCGTGTCTTTCAAAAAAGCTTTACGAGACCTCCTTCTGAATAGTTACGAGTTTGAACATTTCTAACATTTCTGTGTTTCCGCACTAAAATTTATAGCCGCGTTTTTTCGATTCCCAACGTAAACGTTCGCAGCCTCTCAACAGCCTTTAATGAACGTTTACATCTGCCTATCGACTCGCATCTCGAGCCATACCGAGAAAATGTAGTATTTAACGAATGCGCGATCAATATAAAAGAGCGCAAAAAGTCACGGAACAGAGAGCAGCAGCAGCAGCAGCAGCAGCAGCAGCTGGCAACAGCTTCCCCTCCCCATATTCCGAGAAGAAACAAAAGCGAAATAACCGCGCGCCAGGTCCCTTTTTCCGAAGACAATTAATTAAAGGCGACTCTTGATTTCCAGGAGGAAGTGCTCGCCGAGATATTTCCCTTTACGTTCGCGCGAAAACTGGCCCGACGACATCCGCGCAATAATCACGAGGGCAAAAAAGCGCAGCGGCGGCAGCCGCATTCGTATGCGCAAGAGAGTAAGTCGAGACGTGTGTTCACCTCTCGGCGACGGGCCCCTCGGTGTACAGTGGTCGGGTGACTCTCGAGAGCGGCGAACGGGAAAAAGGAGAAGACAAGACGGGCCGACACGTGTAGTTGTGTTTCTGGGAGAAGCGCGACTTTCTTTGAAGAGAGCAGCATTTGCATATTGTGCAGGTACGCCTCTTTACAATGGCAAAGGCGGCGTTTTGTTGCCCCGAGAGGCGACTTTCTGATCCCGATTCAGATATCTGCTTTAATTGCTTTTGATGAAAAGGCTCGGAGCGAAAACTCGCAAGTTGGCACATTGGGGTTTAGAGCGAGAAGCTAAAGCGATTTTTGTGAAATTTTATTGTACGAATTTGTATTATATTATGAAAATAGTTTAAGAATAAGTTTTTCACGCTGTCTTAACGAATGCAGTGTTTAGTAAGTGATAAATGTAGTATAGGAATGTTGTATTTTTGACAATATTCAATGTGATGTGTCCGACGATGATCGGCACTGAACAGATTGGGCATTCTGAAAACTCTCCTTTCTTAAGCAGGTGCTCGTGGGAGAACTTTATGTGGTCAATTCTGAGTCTTAGATATATTATTGCTTGATTTTTTAATTTTTGCAGAGGGTTTTTTGTAAATACGTTTTCTTTTATTTTCATGAGATTGCTATTGCTTGCTTTAGCACTAGTATTATTTTGTTTTTTAAAATTTTACCCACAACTATAGCAATGTTCAACGCGCTTCGCGAGTATGTTTCTCTTTCTGCGTTTACGAGCAGGATCCTTTTGTCATGTTTTAATTACTTTAAATTTATTTATTTATCCAGAATACGTAAAAATACATTTACATATAGTTCTGTAACTCTGCAGAGGAGAATAATAAATCCTATTTTAGAAGGTCAGGCAATTTTTAAAGCTTATATATAATATATTTTAAAGTAATATACACATATAATATAATTATATAATTTTTATAAACAAAGTAACAATGTTTTTCATATTATTTTAATTTAATTAATCCATTTTAAACACTCAAACTCAAAAAATGAATCTTAAAAATTCAAACTTTAGCGCCAATGCTATGCAGATCAATGGAATTAATCAAAAACAACCAATCAAAATAATCTTATTGTGATGACAGATTTCATTCATCACTTTTTTAAGAGAGGATAATTCAAACCAGAATTATTCACGTTTTAAGATAAGGCTTTATTTTTTATTTTTTACAATACCCCATAGTTCAACATTTTCGAGGCGTTTCACTCTGCAGTTCTGAGTAACTTCATAATTTAGTATCCAAAAGCTTGTTCCAAAGTTTCAGCTAAATTTGTAATCTGGAAGTTTCTCTCTCATAGTTAGCCGAGAGACCTTAAGCGGGTAGGTACATTATAATTAAGATGTTTATTTTTATCGTAGAAATCATAGCCAGTTGCTTCATCGATATTGTCAAACTGCACAGTTCGATATCGCGAAATTATGAAAGTTATTGTTTCACCCAAAAGAATTCCGAAACATCAATTAAAGGTATCAAAAGTAGATCTCAAAGCGAACTCATTGATACCGATTTCGAAATTCGAGCACAGTGCTTTAAACAACTTTTCTCCGGCATTAACGTCAATGATTCGCGTTTTTTTTCATCATTCCGGTCAAGCAACTCCGTCAAAACGCAAGCTCGAAAGTAAAAGTGAAAAAACTCCGCCGATACCGATCTTCCAACAATCGGCTAATGAAATCAGGCCTAATCACCGATCTCCGCGGATCCATTGCGCAACCGAACCCCGACGTATCACCGAGAGAAAAAACCCCCCAGCCGCGCGCGTTTCTCATCGTCGCTAGGTATTATTTACGACCTTCCAGGGCTCACCCCGTCTATAAATACCCGATCGGCGACGCCCCGAGAAGGTACATAACTCGCCCGCAGAAGCCGCGTAACGACGGCTGTCGTCGAGATCGCCGCGGCGCATCTCTGCTATCGGTGATTCGATCGGCAGCCCCGCCGAGAGCTCTCCACGATAATTATCGTTCTCTCACCCGACGACTTGACTCCGGGAGAGAGAGAGAAAGAGAGCCGGGCAATTTACGCGTTCGCAATGCTCTTGCGGTAATTGCGCCAGAGCTTCATTAATGCCCGGCTGCAGGTGCCGATTTCGCGCGACGATACGAGGCTTCTTCTATGCTCTCTCTCTCTCTCTCTCCTTCTTACTGCCGAATGGCCTGGAGAAGAATTCGCCGATGCTTTCGAAGAAACTATTGTAATTGTAACCGTTGCAGCCGTAAATCAATTTTCTTTGAAAACATCATATTCTTTTCAGCGCCGCGGAAAAGTTTCTGTTAACCAATTTCGATTCTCGGTTAATAACTTCGATAAATCATCGCGGGAAGAAAATTGATTTATAACCGCTATTGCTGGAAATGGCCGAACGCGTAAATACCGTGAATTCACAATTAATTTTAGAACAGCCGATTAAAACTAAAGACAGGCCGCGTTACGTAAGCGTCAGTCATCGATAAACAAAGTTTCAGCTGTCGTCTATATAAGCCTCGAAATGGAAAAGGAGATTTTTCGAATCGGCGAGAGAGCGGCGCATTACCATACATCCAATGACGATTTTAATCCTACCCAATAAATAAACCCGGCGAAGCAGCACTTGCGCTCTCTCTCTCTCTCTCTCGTACATACGTGTATGTACCTAGATGTAATAATGCATTGGAAAGTCCGAAGCAAGCCAGTTTATTTTCGCCGGTGACAGAATCCATTAAATTTTTTGCCGCGAACACAAAACCCACACGCGGAATGGGAACGCGCCGGGGGAATAGCAAAAATCGCTCTTAATGTAGCTCTCTCTCTCTCGGTACCTGCTAATAAATTCGCGCAATATTCGCGGAACGCGAAGAAAAAAGCAGAGAAAAAAAGAACCCCCTTTCTGGTGTGTGTCTGACATACAATATCGGCACCGTGAGATAGCGATCGACAAATTCCGCGGGGATTAAGTACATTCGCATTACGATAGAAGGCATTTTCAGCACGACAATCAGAAATATTCATCGCCGCACCAAAGGGAGAGAGAGAGAGATCATGTCTTAATAACGCTGGAATTTTGCAACGCGCCGCCGCGCGAAAAAACAATGCTCCAACGGCGATAATTGATCGATCCAGTCGATCGGTCGGTCGCGGGCGGATCAGCAATGAACTTGGGTGTAATTAGCGAAAGTTGCCGTGCGGTGTCGCCGTAAAAAGCGAGATTTTCTCGTTTGCGCAACGTTGTATAAGCAAATGCCCGGGAGGGGAAAAAAAACACTGCTCGACACGTTCGTCCGCGGCGAACCTGTGGATATAATTAATTGCTAAATAGGAATCGCCGGTTGTCCAGCCAAGTTTGAATTTCCTATCAGAGTTCAATTACTTCGAAAGCTAAATTGTTTGATCGCCGCATTGTGCGTGTGATATCTTTATTCGATCGAGTACATTTATTATCTACACAGTCGGTTATTATAATTTGGAGTTATTTTAGCTGTTACGCGAGAAAATCGTAAAAACTAATATAAACCAGTTTCTATTCATCTCGAGTGATCAATTGAAATCTGATCCGTACTTGTCGGTTACCAGGTGGTGTCTGCCACACGAAAGCTTGATTAATTTTATAACACTTTTGCCAATTTAGATAACGGATTGCGGTCCTTGGTAGTCCCGGGGACAGTCATAAAACAGTAGTCAGTTCGAGCATTAATCATAAAATTAGTAAACGATTTACAGGTTTTGCGAAAAAAGAATTTTCCCATTGATTGGAAACTCGGTGTCTCTCCCGGATTCTAATTATCATATTTCACTTTGGCTTAGACTTAGACAAACATGTTTATTATGACAGGTTTGCTTAACGCACAATGCTCAGTTTCTTCCATTTCGACCGTTTCCATACTACTTTATTCCACAATTCTTCATTTCCCATGTAAAATTAAGTTTGCCGTATTACCGTAAGACAAAATCTTAACTCGTTAAGCAACCATCCTGCACAACGATGACATCACGAGAATGAGTAACGTAAAATGGAGTAAAAGTCCGAGGATGCGATACTTTCTACTTTTACCGTCAGCGTTACAAAACGCCATTCTTTCACGCCATTAATTGAACGGAACGAAGCACCTCTTGCAACCGAAAGATTTGCCGCTCGTATCAAAGATTAAATTATGCTCCAAGTCCGCACTTGCACGCTTCCTCGGTTCGTAATTGCGTTCGAAAACTCAGACTCGGGGAACTACCGCGTGCGCATCACAATATCATCCAACTATGTAACAGTCCTTGGCAAGCACTTCTCTCTCTCTCTTCCTCTCTCTCTCTCTCTCTCTCTCTCTCTCTCTCTTTCCCTGCCGACTCGCCCATTTGCATTATTATGCATACGCAGCCGGTGCTGCGCTCGCCTCTGGCGTCGCTCTGCACGCACGCAGCGTGCAGTGTGGTGGCCTGCAGTTTCGTAAAAAAAAGCTCAGACTCGGAGAGATGCGTATCTCTCGCAGCCGTGGAAAAACTAAGCGCTGACTTGAAAACGTGCTAAACGCGCGGCGGTTGGACCGTGAAATTTATTCAATTAAGGCGGGTAATATTTGTTTGGGAGCTTTTAATCGGGCCACGGAAAATGATTAATTTCTTCTTCGTCCCAACCTGGAGAAACGCAGCTGGCTTGGCGGCAGAATGGAAAAAGAGCCGGCCGATGCATTGGCCGCACGAGAAAATGAAACTCATTACACGAAAAAAATCTCTCTCTCTGCCCGACGCGAATGGCGGATGTATCGTAACGCGTGCGGTGCATGTGGGCATACAGGAAAATTAGAACTGGATTGCCGGCGGAAAAATCGAGCCACGGTCATGTGTGTGCGCGTCCGTGTGTCTCTCTCTCTCTCTGGTCGTATCGAGATATGGCTTATGTATAACCGTATCTCGCGAATATGCAGCTTTCAAATGGTGCATGTGTTGAGCGTTAAAAGACACGTTTTAAAGTTTGTTTCTTAATGCTTTATTTTACGCATAATTTACACGAGGTCCGAGGCATTCGACATCGGGGAACACTGAGTAATCTAATTTTCATAAATTAGAGCCCCGTCCGGGGAACATGTAATGACGATTGTTCGAAATGCGAATTCGAAAAGAAAGGGGGGGGGGGAGAATCGAGAGCTGCCGAAACGATATAACGTGGATTTTATATCAACGGCGATCCCGGCTTAATTTTCTAAATGCATTTCCTTATTATCGGACTTTTACAATCGGCATGAATATTTATGAAGTTAAAATATTCAATTAATGTATCAACGGTAACGCTGGGCTTTTTTGCGCGCGATCTTTTCCATTTAACGAAATCAACCGCCAACTTACGATCGTATAGCATTGAGATTTTTTTTGTATTAAGGCAACGAGAGCTCGCGTATTTCTTGTTAAAAACTATTCCGATGGAAATTTGCAATTCTAAGCAGCAATTGGCACTAGAGAAGATTCTATTTAATGTCTTACTATAACCCTAGATTTTTGAAAGAGGCCCGAGGATTTGAACATAAAATTATATTCAACACGAATGAAACGCACAGCTTCGGAAAAATTACGTATATCCATTGCGTGGAGCGGTCATTAATAGAAATAATAAATACAAGTACAATAAAAAGAACGCTCGAAGCGGATCGCAATTAAAGTATTTTACAACCGTTTAAATTTAAACCGAAATTAGCCTCTTACGGTACTAAACGAGCCCGCAAAATCGACAGCGAATATTTTGAAAGCATGACACAGTTAAAACTTTAGTATCTCGAACCCTTAAAACAACTCAGCATAATTATTCCTCAAGAGCAAGCGATAAAATTCAATTGTTGGCTCGGAGCCATAAATTTTTCCGAAGCGGTTTAAATTTAAATTCCGCGACTTCTCTCGCCGCCCTTTCCAGTCACGAAACGTCGTGCTAAACGCCCGGACACCAATATCGCCTCGGCCCACATTCGGAAAAGCGACACGGAGGAAAGCCTCGCGGAGCACGGCGGGGGGGAGGGGGGGACAGGCAAAAAGCGGTGCCAGGAGGCTTAGGTTAACACGCGGACGAAATTCCTAGCCGGCCTAAGTACACCGAGGCCCGCGCGCATTATTATACGATGCCCGGTGGTAGCAATGAGCGTAAACACACGGGAGTATATGCGGCGCGGTGCGTGTTCGCGGCGTGGTTACAATGGGCCGGTGTGCGCTGGGAAAAGGCATGAAATTCAAGCGAGCGGTGTGCGCCGATAAAGTCCGCTACCGAACTGAGCCGTAATACAGAACAAATTGGCGCGCGCGCCGCCATTGGGGAGTAGTCGACGCCTGCTGCTGCTACCGGAGCCGAGAGAGCCAAATGTATTCGGCGCGAAGAAATGTTTATTGGATTAGGGCATTTTAGCTCTCGAGGCGAAGTGCGGCTTTGTCGGGGAATGTCGGCGGGAATATTGGAGGTCTTGACTGTTATCCAGGGACAATGATTCGATAGATCGCGGTAGCTTTTAGAAGTATGGGAATGAAGATTATTGTTTTAAATTTTATTTGGCATTCTTGCACGGACAAATACACAAATGATTTTTACCGCGCTGTGTATTAATATTTACCACGAAAAATGGAGGTCGACCTATTTCCTGACCTCAATTTAATTTTCAGTATTGACAACCTTAGTAGAAATAAAAGCATTTTAAATGGTGTTCGAAGTAGTTTATCCACAGTACTAATGTTAGAAAAATGTAATCCTGGAATTTTTTCGATTAAATTATAAAATAGAATTTGACCAAATATTCCCTAATTTATCTGAACCTGAATTATTAAAGTTTTTAATCCTATATTCTTCCATCTTTTAATTTGCGATTTACAATTACATAAAAAAATGTGTAAGTCAGGCTTAAAAAGCAGCAGTAATCGTGTACAAAAGTTTCGGTACATATAAACGTATAATAAGCGTTTCAGATTCATATTCATATTCCATATCAATGCATGGGCATTTTACTCAGACCAGAAAACTGTGGTAAAATTACTTTAAAAAACGTTACATTTAGGCACAGTAGTTGGCCAGAGATTTGGCCAATATTTGGCCACCTGTCTAATGGAATTGACCAATTTCTGTTCGAAAAATGGAATCAAACTCTACCAGGGAAAAAATGTTAACATATATAATCTGTTAATAAATTGAAAATTATTCAATACTAGCACCATCCAATCGCGCAATAAATATTTTCTATGTTAGACTAAGATACTTTTAATACGAAAAATATTTCTTTCATAACATTGAAATTCTTTTAATTTATTGAGACGTTACAAATGAATTACAAAATACAGACTTGGGAAACAGTTTCGATTGGCAAATTGTAAGTTCAAACTTGTAGG